>OU383776.1:19908581-20133772 GCA_910950805.1 Acrocephalus scirpaceus scirpaceus | reverse complement strand
TGAGTCAGAAACTAGTCAACAATGTTTTTAGTAATTTGTGGGTTTTCTACTAAAGCCTTAATTGAAAATACAGCTGGAAGGTAGACATTGCAGGGAAAACGGACTGACGTTTACACATATGAGGAGTCAAAAGAGAACAGTGCGTGTCATGACAGATCTGTAATATGCAGGCCAGGTAAAGAGGAAAAGCAGAGGAAAGAAATACTCCAAAGACCCACCTACTACTGCGAGTCTAAAGACACACAAACATAAGGAATAAGGTAATTTTACAAGATGAGTTTAAGAAAGATATTGCCTATGGGACACATGGAAACCATGACAAACCATGATGGAACAGCTGTGCTTTCTCCTCCATGGAGCTCTTCCAGGCTTGCTGTGCTGTATTTAAAGATATAAGTTCCTTTAACTGAGGCATAAACGAACGCAGACTGCTCCTTGTAAGGTAAGGAGTTAATAAGACTTGATCAGATGTGAAACTCTTGTGAAACAAGGAGACACTAGAAATGATTTTAATAATCTTTAGAAGGATTTAAAGATGAAGGCACGTGTGGAGGTCTACAAAGTCTTTACTGTAACCCCAGTAATTTTTGTTCAGGGATTCTGTGCAGAGCTTAAACAAACATCCAGTCCTTAAAACTTCCTATGAACAGACAAACAGTGCACCAGTTTTATGCATACAGCATTACAATCACTGCAAATTGTTCTTAAATGAAACTTGTGTGCTTTGCAGTTCTAATTCACAGCGCTGGCAGAGGAAGCACAGTTACAGACTGACTCCAGGACAAAGGGCTTTGTACTGCAAGGGATGAACCAGCAACTGAGCATATCTTTACAATATTATCACAGGCAAGGTCCTGACACATTTTATTACATGTATAAACATGTTTAAGAATCAGCCCAAAACCATTACCTTGATAAGTCCTGCACTCTGAGGGACAAAATCTGGCACCTGGGTTTGTAGTTTTTAGCTGAAATATGTCTCAATACAGGGAAAAGAGACAATGAAGTAAAATAATTCTCAGTTGTATCTTGAGAACATTTCTCTAATCTGGATTTTCAGCTCAGGAGTTTCTTTTGGTGGGGTAGAAAGAATGGAAGGAACATGTAGATTCAGAACTAGTCTGTTGTGCTGATCTGAGTGGGGACCCTGAAGGAAACCAAGAAGAATGAACAGAAGCATCAACCCCAGGAGAAATACAGAGATTTAAAGATTTTTAAAGATGATGCAGAGACTACCATACACAGAAACAACCTTCAAGAGCACCAAGGGCACATACTTAAGATTTTTCACCAGTGTAATTGTTCTTTGGATATGGTCAGCAAAATTTATTAGTAAAGTTTTGTTCACTGGAAGCATTGTCAAGCCCTGGCACAGACTGTCCAGGGCAGTGGTGGATGTATTTAGGAGACATGCAGATGTGGTGTTTAGCGACAAGTTTTAGTAGTGGGTTTGCCAGTGCTGGGTTAATGGTTGGACTCAGAGGTGGTTTCCAATCTAAACAAATCTGCGATTCCTTCAGTGACCCAGCTGAAACCCTCACTAAGGTATACAACTGAAACCTGGAACTCAGTCACAGCTCTGAATGCTTGATACTTGGGTCTCATCTGAATAAAGCTTTGGGTTTCTATCAACAGTCACCTTGCTTTTGTTAGCAAAATGAGGAGAATGTATACAAATAAGCTCAGATAGGATACTGGGGCAACAGAAATGCTGATTTTAAGAACAATTGCATCAAATTTTAGGACTATGTGAAGTACATTAGTAGTGATTAAAGAGCTATTCTTTCCAAGATTCTGTAAGAATTTATCAGGGAGAATGAAAAAGCATAAAGATTGTAAAGTATATGAGTAGGATCTACTGAAGGCTATAATTTTTTTTCTTAATATCAAATAATTCTTTGTTAAAATCTGTACCATAAATAACCCAATATCAGTTATTACGAAGTGCCACGTAATAGTACAGCAACTGTCTCGGTCACTAAGATAAACACAGTAACTCCTAAGGTAAGCCGACCATTTTTCAAGTAAGAAACAAAGCACTATTTTCTGTAGAAATTCTGTATAGCTATGATTGCCATATTCCACTGAATAAAACAAGTGGTCTAAAATGAAAGATATCATGAATGACAGTCACCAACTTGTATTTTTCTGTAAAAATCTACTGAACCCAACACACTGAACAGGCATAGTTAAAAAAAAGTAATATCACATCACAAATAAGTGATTCTATAGATACTTGCTGACAGCAGAGGAACACCTCCCTATGTTTGTGCTGCCTTCAGTATTTTTTCTCCTCTTTGTTAAGAGGGTTTGAGCTGGCATGCCAGGTGCACAAAAAACCTGAATTCAAAGTAGCATGTGAGCATTTGCTGGTGCTCAGCTTTAAGTGTATATTTTGCATCCATAAACATGCCGCCCTTCTTCTCCAGCGACCCAAACACTGTAGATAATCTCTAACAAAGGCTCCCATTTCAGATCAGCAGACTGGTTTTGCACTGCCTCATAAGGCAGTTAATAATACAGTGCTCCAAGAAAACTTAAGAGAGGTGTCTGCATGCCGAGTCCTGGAAGTCACTGTGAGCAAAATGTCCATTAATCCCATGTGGTACCTACACATGGCAGTGCAATACCTGGCCACTAAATTTAAGCAAACATCTGCTTTTCAAAACAAAACTGTATCATTCCTGTTTGTACTACAGAAAAATGCCACTACACTAATCTTGACAGTACCAGGTTCAACTATTAAGATTCAATGTGCTGCCAACATTATAAAAATAATTTTTTTAAACATCCCAGTCTTCTGACTTCAATTTTTTACTTCTGCCCTTTATTTTACTGAAGAATCAGTAGTTCAAGACCTAGATAAATATTTCAAAAACTATACTATTTGTGAGCAGAGCAGGTCACTACCATTTCCCAGTACATTCGGAGTTCATGTGAAATAAGGGCAAAAGAGTGATGAGCTGCATTTTTAACATGGGCATATACAGAATAGTTGTCTGGCTGATAGAGAATGTGTAATGCAACATCTGCACTGTATGCCTTGCCAAAGCCCATCCCAAATAAATGTAGTGCATTCTCCCTAGTGCAATTAACTCTTGTACTCTGGCAGGTTGTGCTAGAAGATCATCAAGGTAGATTACCTTCCAGCATATGAACTAAATACTTACAGGTGTTATATCATCAGTTATTACTTACAAACTTCTGCATTTAACAAGACATCCAGGCAAATGAATGATCTAATTTATGAATTATTTATAAGAATTTCACAGCATGCTCCTGGCGTCATCCATGGCCTTTTCCAGGTCATATGACACCAATTAGAGCTGAATTTTAAATTATTCAATAACCTGAACTCTCTTGTCATTTAACATATAGATATCAATGCAGTAAACAAGTTAAGTCTAATGGGCCCTGGAGGTTTGCGTTCCTCCACTCATCAGCAGCAGAGGCTGTATACTACCACTGGAATAGAAAATAATAGAATGCAGCAGTCAAAAACATTTGCAAGGTTTTAATAAGTTATTTTGCCTCCCTTAGGGATTTTAGTATAACTTACAAGCCCTGAATCTAAAACATATTAAAGTCCTTACCTATGTGCTTTTAAAACAAAATTAGGACATAGCAAAAGAGCAAGTCTGACACTAACCCTAATTTAGGCCCTTAATTTGAAATGTAGTGGAAATTATGGAGTAAGCAAGATTTACTATGCATAACTCATTACCTTCAGGCTCTCCTACAGTAAAGCCAAAAATAGCCCCTCTCCCAACACAGATACACCTGCCTATAAAGATAAGGCTACACAGAGGGAAATGGAAATGTTAATTTAACAGCTATCAGTTGACAGATGCATCTCACATTCCTCACCATGTGGGTGTCAAAAAGCCACCCACCATTCTTCTGTCCCAACACACTAGAGACATCAGTGATGTAGAAACTCATCTGGATTTGGGTACTAGCTTCAAGATGTAACAGTTCACAGAGGTTTAAGGTTGCATCACATCATAAAAAAAAAAAGTGAATGTAACAGCCTCTGAAGCACAGACGCAAAAAAAGGTATCTTAAACCCATCATTTTCCATGATGACTACAAGAAGAACAAGAGGATATCAACAGCAAAGATTATGAGATGCACCATTAGATATTTTATTCTGCCTCAGTGT
This sequence comes from Acrocephalus scirpaceus scirpaceus, assembly GCA_910950805.1. Taxonomy (NCBI): domain Eukaryota; kingdom Metazoa; phylum Chordata; class Aves; order Passeriformes; family Sylviidae; genus Acrocephalus; species Acrocephalus scirpaceus. Next base: position 20,129,610 of record OU383776.1, on the reverse strand, counting down.
GGAGTCTGCAGGAAATGCATGCCATGTCCTGGCTCCAGATCTCATAAGCCTGTGAGCATGACCCTTTATCCACTGCTGATCCACCCTGAGTCCAAGTCACATGGTAGAAAACTTCTGAGACTGAGTGAGGTCAATACAAGCCTAAACTCTGCCTAGCACCAACAGACTTATTGTTACAGAGCCTGTGCCTCAGCTTTCTGAAGGCTGCTAAACTAAATTCCAGACCCACACCTCCAGATGTCACTTGCAAATCCCTGTCTTGGAGGACCCAGCAACCCCACTCATCCGCATGCACATTTCCTTTGCCCACTGCTTTGCAAGGATTAAAAAGTTCCCTGAGATCTATCCAACACCAAAAAGAAAAGATAGAAAGGGAGATGCTCAGCTTATCCATTTAAACACTAGCAAGAAGTTCTCTAGCTACTGCTGTCAAGATAAATGCCAAAAAAATGATGTTGAGAAAACATCATGCCAAATAAGTAAGAACACATGTATCCAAAATGTCTAGCCAGATTAGCAAGAATAAGGATTTAGATAAAGAACACAACATTGGATTTTCTGCTCCTCCTTATCATAGGAGGGTGCTGCAACAGAGTTCTTCGTAGTTTTTTAAACTTTTTTAACTTTTTAAGAAAAAAAGGGGGGGGGGAGTAAACTGCCTAATCTCTCAGCACACATTTTAAGAACATACAAAAATAGCTATAAGGGATTTTATTTTGGTTGACAGCCAGATTTAGCTTCATTGCTACACTGGGCAGCATTTGATTATTTCACATTAAGGGTAGTAACATGTTGGATGATAAGAGGAAAGTTCATATTGGTTTTCATTAAAGAGTAATATCCACCATGTATTTGGTTTTTCAAGGTAACTTTTTCAAAGTTATTTTCAAAAGCCAACAGTTTTCCACTTGGAATCGCAAGTTTTGCATATCACAGGCTACACATGTTCCCAGCTATTGCCAGTCTCTTTAGAATTCAATGAACATTTGCTCCTAAAGTCATGCTTTCATAGCTCTAGACAGAAGACAAAAGGGCAAATATACTGTGACCCTTCTAAATAGCCCTGATTACTGTGATCAAACAGAAGCCAGATACTGATGTGGAGAAGGAAGTGCAGAGTTTGATGTGTAAAGATTACTGCAGAAGTAGACATTGAATCAGCATTTGCCAACATGCACCTCACCATGACAGCCAGTATCACCTTTCCCCTGTATCTGCAGTAGAGATAATTCTGGTATCCACTGGCCAGGGATTCTGGCCAGGGATGAATTGTAAGTAACAGCCACTGTTCACTCTGAAAATTACAGAAGTTTTACTTCCTCCTGCCCCATCCCTGGCATATGGATGAAGGCTTTGAAATACTTTTGCTACACAAAGAAAGGAATAGATGACATCTAGGAATTAAAAAGCATTTTCAGAAGTAGGGACAGTGTTTTGATGGAAAAAAAAAAAAAAAACCAACACAATAAAACCAGAAAGTTATTTAAATAATAAAGAAATTCCACACACAAAAAACCAGAAATTTTTTTGATTTTAGGAGTGGAAAGGTGTGCCTAAGTGAGCGCATTTTGTCAGGAGTATCCTCGCACTAAGAGCTAGACAGCATTTAGATTCTGCTAATGATCCCATCTCTGGGAAATAATTCATAAAAAGTAAACAGTAATTTTCATATGCCTGCCCTTTTGATCTTACATTTGTAGGTAGTATCCTGAGGCTAGCTGTGGGCGCCCTCATGGCTCTGGCTGATTGACCTCTAATCTGCCCCTCAAGTAACGATCATGCCAAGGAATGACAACAAGAGTTGCAGACATTTCAGTGCAATCCCATTTAAAGACAGACTGACTCACTTCATCTTGTCAAAGAAGAAGTTTCACACAAGAAATAAAAGCTTTTTAGAAGGACTCTTTTATTTCGTAATGATGCTGTTCTTCGGAACAAAGACTGGAACAAGACTAATGCACCAGGACCTGACTGGTACAGAGCTTTATATTAACCGGCCAAATGCTGGTGCAAGACACGATTACATGATAAATAGTCTTGGTAGCAGAAAATTAAGAGCATCTCCTAAAAGAATCAATTCAGAACCATAGTACTTGACCTCTCCATGTTTATACCGTTTATAAGATAGCAGTTGTCTAACTGACTGTTCACATCTCATTAGCCACACAAGGCTGTGAGCTTTGAGATCTCAGCCTGTGTAGTTTTTTTTACCCCATGCTAACCCTTAGTAAATACAAGATGGGTCCTTATGTCTCTGCTACTGTGTATGAAGCTTAGAGAGGAAACAGCCAGTATGGAGCAGCTGACATCCAAAAACTCGCTGTCATGCCAAAACTTGCTATCATGCCAAGGTGACTAATTTATTGAAATAAGGGAGTCAAGAAACTACAAATTAACCTGCTGGAATCCAAAGAAATAGGACCACAAACTATTTCCTATATTAGAGTAATACTGAAAAAGCATGCATGCTCTCAACACACTGCAACAATACAGAGAGATAAATGAACAAGTAGAAATAGAGCATTAGAGTTGCCACCAAAGTCCTTAGGACACAGAGTTGTACCTGAATGGTGGCACAACTCTTATCGTGGGCATATATATTATGCTTCCACTTCCTGCTTAAGTCTTTCCATAGTTCACATCCTTACTCTTGTCAGATTCTCTTGCCTTAGCAAGAAGTCAGCATCTTAATTTACAGTTATGTAAGAAGAGCACTCTGCAAATTGAAAGGATTTGAACTTTTTGGCTAAGAACACATGTAGCTGGAAGTTTTGTGCAAAATACAGTCAGTCCTGAAGAAGTTATACCTAAGCATGATACCTCATAATCTGTTACCTAATCTGACAGTCTCTGCATTGCACCCAAGTCCTGAGACCTCTGAGCAACCCAGGCAAATGATCTCATGGGAGTCTGGAAGGCTCAGCTTGCTGAACATAAAAATTCAAGGTTCTCTTGGCATACAGGCTGTGATTTCAGTGACAGATTAAATGTTTTCTCTTTGGTAGGCTTGTAGTATGTCAAACAGGTACATAAATTAACTAATGAAAGACTGCATGCAAAGTTGAATCAAGGAGTAGGAACATGGAGCAAATAGCAATCTCTCATTCCCACAGTAAGCCAGCTGACGCCTTTTGAAGCTCACCACAAAGATGCTGACTCTGCAACATTTCCACCACACTTGAAACATGACAATGGATGTTGCAGCAGACATTCCATGTATAGCTAAGGCTCCTTAAGAGCTGAGGGCATTCTGAAGTGGGTTTAGTACTGTTGGAGGTGGCAACCAGTGACAGAGGGAAATGACCTCTGATATATCAAGATATAAAGATCAACTTCCTCTTGACCTATGGAAAAGGATCTTTTACAGTCCTGCTTAACACCATAAAGTATAGCAATATTGTCACAGTTATTATTTGCATAATATGGTGCTAGATGTGTTGTAGAGCAGTTTGACAGTCCAAGCTGATGGGTCTCAGCTGCAGAATATTGATATAAAGGCTATAGTAACCATAGGCCATTAGGTTGTCTGAATGGACATCCATCACTACCAGCTTGTGTGAAGAAGAACATTAAGTTAGAAAGGCATGACCAAGAATAAATTGAAAGGCCTTTCACTACTCCAGGGCAGCAGTGACTTTGTGAGGCAATCACTTTCACTCTGTGGCACTGCAGTCTGGACAGACAGACCAAGTAAAACCATCCACAGGTTTATTAAAAGGAGTTCATTTTCATAAAGCTCTTGAAGTCTCAGCAGTTGCAAGAGCCAGAGGAATGGATATCCTTACACACAGCCAGGCCTTGTTCACAGGCACATAAAAATATGCAAAGTAATTAAGTATGTGATCATAGTCTCACATTAATAGTTAGCAAAATATTGTCCCTGCTTACAAGCTGCAGGACAGGGACACGGAAGGACAGTTTCCAGCTGTGAACCCCTACATTACAGTCTTTTCAAGTTGCAGATGTGTAGGTTCCTTTCAATAGAGAACCATTATTTTGTTGTGTTGTGCCAATTTAGGAGCTCTGTGGTGATGAGCAGGCACTCCATACCTCTTTTGTGCCATTTCCAACCAGTATCCTAACAGACTGCATACAAGAAAAGAAAAATCTCTTCCCCACATGATAGCAATTAATGTAGCATATATAAGACAACTGAAATTTGACCTTAATTATTCTCATGCAGGGAACCAATTTTTGATGGGAATTTTTTTTCCCAGGGTAAACCATAGAAGTTTGGGATTTTATATTTTACCTTTCCTCTGGTTTATCCCTCCTCACTTTGTGAACTCCATCTGCACAGTAACTCTGCACAAATGCTGAAAGCAGAAACAGCCCATGATGCAGAAAGCAGAGACAGGCCATGATGACAAAAGGTATAAATTTTTTAAGTTCTGACAAAATTCTAACACAGAGTTGAACCCTCTATCTGTGTTCCCAGGCCACTTCTTTGGATAGAGTTAGTTAATAAATGTATTCTGATTACCAGGCTTAAGCCTTTCTTATTCCATCTGAAAGAGCTGCACTTCAGCTCTCCTCCTTAAACTCTGGATTCAACAAAGAATAGTAACGCTTTGAGGCTGAAAATCTCTAAAACCACTCAGTGCCAACTTTAACGGGAGCAGAATTAGGTCAACAGTAAAATTCACTCCCTCCAGGAACAAAGTTTGAACCATCCACTTGAGCAGAGAAGAAATTCTCACCGCATGCTTTCATATCTGTAAAGTCCCTTGGGATTTGTAAATAGTAAAAAAAAAAAAAAAATTCCAAATATTGTTGTAGAGCACAAAGCACTATCCTACTGGAGAAGTAAAAAAAAAGATTGAGCATCCCTCATAGTTACATATTAAATAAGTACATCTTTTGAAGTGTCACAAAATTGATGGGGGAAAAGACATGAAGTCTCAAGTATTCAGAAGAACTGAGTGGGAGGGGAAAAAAAAGGAAGAAGGGAAAAGAGTAAATAAGAAACCCAAATCACATTGGTTCAGTCAGGTATTTAAAATGAGTTTTCTTTAATTAGCTGAACTGTAATACAAATTAAAACTGAGTTTCTTGTTCATAGTATATTCATTGGAGGGGAGGGGATGCAGCTGGCTATTTCCAGAGCAGTTCAATCTAGTCCAGTTCTGCAGGACTGAACAGGAGCCAGTTTCCATCCTTCTTAAAAGGACCAAAAAGCAACTCGGCAGCAGAGAGTCTGACTGCAAGCTCCATCTCAGAAATACTTATGAAGCACGACAAACCTGCGGCAATTGTGATTAAACTCGTTAAAATCACTACAGATTATTTCAAGTCTTCATGCCTGACACTGAAGTCCTTTATTATGCTTTAAATGTCCAGGAAAAGAAGCTGTAGACACAAGGCAGAAATGAGGGCTTTAACACCGCAGCGGATCAATGTGTGATGAGTAAAAGGACTTTGGTCCACACCATATTTTTGTCATGAAATGTTAAACTGTATTGATTATAGAATTTCCCCTTGTTTTTGAAATCTTTTGCTTTCTGATGGCAGAACTGTTGATGATACAAATGCCCAAGCCCAGCTTTCAGTCTGGATAATGACCAGAAGCAAAGTAATCAGATCTCTTGGATCAGTGTCTGTCTCATGGTACGAGATAAGATTAATAGTTTCATGCTGATCTGCCATTTCCTAGAGTAGTATTAAATTACACATTTACAGGGGGTGGGAGGGGATGTGTACCGTATGAAACTCTCAGAAAAGGGCAAAACCAAAGCACAGCTATCATAAGATAAAACCATAAAACAATCACAGCCCTTGGGGGACCAGAAGCTCTGTGCAGCCTCTCATGTGTCAGATCATCACAGGGTGCCTGGTTATTTCATGATAAGATTATCTAATGTTAATCTCACCACTAGAATTGCCTGCAATAAAAATGTTAGAAACTTTCTAATTTTAATTACTGGGTTCCTGAAGATAAGTACTTCAATTCAGTTTGGGAAAAAAAACCAACAAAAACACTCCCCATGGTTTCTCTGAAGCTGGGAGTACTTCAAATACCAAAACTGTGGATTTGATGATTTTCCCTGTCTTTATTTCTGTGACTATTAACTCCTCTCTTCCCTATTTTCACCCTGGCACAGGACAGTAAGTGCCTATAGGATAACACAGTTTCTTCCACTTCATTTCACAAACTATATCAAAAAAGTGCCAAAACCTCAAAAGAAAAATAGAATGCACCTGTAAGTACGCATTCTTGAAATAATGCAGAAGGGGAAACTTTTCCTAACTAAAAATTGTCAATGTGATGACCTTAGCATTAGCTAACAGAAGTGGTAACCCTGACTACTGTTGGAGTAACAACTCCAACAGCGGAAGCATACAAGCTAATTCCCTGAAGAAGATTTCTGTAGAGCAGTCTCTTCAGAACCCACCACTAACTTACTGAAGAGATTATCTCAGGTGTTAGCTACATTAACTGGTATTGTAACACATGCACACACATACTCCCTCCTCGCATTGTAATTCTTATATCTGCAAAGCTTTTATAGCAAATATCTCCCTCCCACTACCGCAATGCACAATGGCAAATGACTGCAGAGCCATACATGCCATTTACTGTCACAGGACTTCAAACTGCAGACAAGAACGTTCAAAAGGAGATACTGTGCAAAAAACCTCTAAGGAATTAGTTTTTGGGGGCAGTGGGGTTGGTTCCTCTGGAACACAATATTATATAGCAGGAAAAAAGCCAAGCATAAGGACTCAGACAAATTCAAGAACCTCCCACTGTATCAACTTGATCTGGTCCAAAACCACATTGTCACCAGGGACCCTCGTTAACTCATTAATAATTCACAGTTTGAGTCTGATCCTACATTTTTCATCAAACCTTATTATAATTGAATAAAGGACTTCATGCTACAACAAAACAAGTTTCTCACAAGAGTTGCAACCTGATAAAGTCATATAAATATGTCCTAATCACACCACCTTTGAATACTATTCTATTGGATACTATGTAATTTTCTGTAGAAGAAACTAGAGAATAAGAACAGTTGAAGTAATTTAAAAACTAGATTTGTCATTTTACTCACTGGTAGGATACGATTTGCTTATACATCAGTTATTTTATATATGCATACATAATCTAGTGTCTGCATTTTCTTTGTGCTTTTAGCATAAAAACCATTAGAGAAAAATCTAGATGTGTATTTCTCCTGAGTTCACCAGTTCCTGCTGTTTGTTTCTCACCTGAAGTCATAATCCTGTCTTTGACATCATAATCATTTGCACAGCCACCAATTGAGATGTCACGAACAGAGGATTATGGCCAGGTGGGGAATAAGAAGCAGGAGCAGTTGAACTCTTAAAAAACAAATATCTTGTTTTCATGCAAATGACCTTCATAATAGAGAACAAAAGAACAAAGGGAGAAAGCTACAATGGAGAAGAAAATACTAGAAGCCAGATTGTTTCTAAATACATGATCTCCCTTAAGTTCCCTCTGAGGAATCAGCTGCCGATTAACAACTGCACAAATCATTACCAAAATAAAACAAAACTTGACATCTGATGATTGAACTCCCCCCACAGCCCCCACTACAGATACACACAGTTTTCTACTTAACATGAAATCAGCAGAAATACAAGGCACTTTGAAAGAACTTGTAACCTTTAGAGGTATTTATATATTCCTGGCAGTAACTAAACACTCTTCTCCTTGTTCTATACATGAAGACATTGAGATCAAAGAACACACAGGACCTCTCTGAATCTCAGTCACAAACAGATTGCTGAAGACATTAGGTATTATAAAATTCAGAGCTGAAGTGGCACAAATTCTGGAGTACAGAAAACCCACAGCTCCAGTTGTAGTCCAACAGGAGGCTGTTGAAGAAGAGCTACTCTGGTTTACCAGTTCCAAGCAGTTAAAAGAACTACAAACAATTTTATATTTTAAAAAATCATTCATAAATTAATCTGTCTGAAATTGATAGCTAGAATCAATCTGAATGCCAACATAAAGTCACTGGGAAAAAAATTAAGTCAAAACTGCAAGCCAGATCTAAAACAACAGTAACTTTATATGTAAGGAGAAATCCAATCAGCTACACTGCTACTGCTCACTTTGTAAGGCTGCTGCAAAAACATCTACCAGGAATAATCCTCCTTTCATTTCAAGTTACCTCTTTTATTCAGGTTTGGGTAAGCAATGCTAAACTGAAAAATGCTTAAATTGCTATGTTCTTAGCACTGCTACTATACCCTTATCAAGAAAGCCAGTATTTCTGCACCAGACTAATTAAAATATACAAAAAAAAAGAAAAGTAGTGCTTCACATACTTGTGTTCTGACTCACTATTGCTTGTGATGATGCTAAATATATGCCATTATATGTGACAGCATAGATAGCCTACAGCTCAAACAATTCCATCATCAGCCTGTATTCTATTCCCACACAGTCTTCTGGATATATCCTGTCTAGATCTTGTCACAGCACAGCAGATGTGGCAGCTCATTCCCCAAGCAGCAGTGCAGGGTAGGAACCTTACATGAAAACTGTGTCCTCTCTCCTCTTATTTTCCAGTCTCTAATTTGTGGTGCTGAAGCATCAAGACTATTTCAAGTTCATTTGAGATGTCCAAATAGTCTGCCTGTAAATAAAAGTGCCATTTGACAAAGGACTAATTCGGTAGAAAAAGCTTTCTGACTTTGCCACTAACCACTTTGTATTTTAGAGCTAACTCCCTCTTTCCTCCAAATTTGAAATGAGTACAAGCAGGACTATAAACAGCATTCCAGCTTTTAGGTGCTATCAAGCATTACAGCAGACTGCTAAAAACACAGACCAGTCTCAGTATCTGTACAAGACAATTGCACTTGAAAAAAACTAAGTAGTATATATGAAATCTAACCATGACTTCTAGTAAAGGAGATGCTGAATAGCTCTACGATTACTTAGGATTTTACACTTGATGGACAAACCTCTAACTATCCTAACTAGATTTTAAACAAACTGTTAATTGCTATCAAGTTGTATTTACCTTTGAAATCTGCTGTTTCTTTTTCAGATCTCAAAAGAAGTTCGATTGCCCAGAAGCTTATTAATTTTCCCAGTCTTATCTGTCTAGTTTAAAAAACAGTAAGCCTACCCAGAAATCTCACCCCACATATGCTTCTATACCTATCCTGCATTTTTTTTAATAGAAGCTATATTCATCCACAGTATTCTAATCATCTTTAAACCTGTCATTTCAAGAGTCCAGATGGTAAAAGAATCTTTTGCTCCTGTACAAATTTATGTATTATGTATTAATAAGGCTCAAATTCTATATTCAGAAAGCAGATACAGATATTTATGAGTACCTCAAAGAAAATTGCTTTACAGAAAATACATTTAAATTCCTCCCTTCATTTTTCACAAAGGATGACGGGTAGTTTGTTACACTAATAATCACTTGCAACATGCAAAGGGACATTTCACTGTGTTCCTGTATCTTACTGGTGGCACTTACCATGCTATTCCTATTCACACAAAAAGAAGCAGACATACAGGAACATGGTCAAGTTAAGAGCAAGTGAAAGTCACAGTTTTACGTCACCTGTACTGAAGTTTCTCATCTAGTGGGAAAACAGGTACTTTTCTAAAAATTTACACACCTGTACTGAAAGCAAAAGTTCAATCATCTTGGAAGAGTAACACTGTGTTCATATTGAATCTTTACTTCTAGGTGGAGGGAACAAAGGGTGGAATCAATTCTACACTAAACACACATTCAAACCCTGTATTTCGGTAAGACCTTTGTAAGATGAGCAACATCCGTGCTGAGAACTGCCTACTGAGAATTCCAAGACTCAGCCTTTAGATAACATGTGGCAGCAATGGGCAATGGACACTCTAGGAAGTAGGAGATAGAAAAATGCCAGTTAAAATATTTTAACACCAAGAAGGCAACGAGCCTTTCAGAAAGAAAAAAAATCTCCTCTTAGAAATAAATCAAACAAGTACAGCATACTTTGTTCAAGGCAAAAAGAACAGAGGATGCAAAACAATGCATTTGAAACCAAGGACTGAAGGCCAGTCCAGTCACACCTCTATCCAGTCTGGAAGCAGCAGCATTTCATTCCTAGAGGCCATTGGTGTCTGCTGTTAAAGTGAAAAAGTCTGGTAGGTAACAGTATAACTGATGTGCCTTCCAGCCAAAAATCCTTACTGTCATAAAACTGAGTGCTAAGCAGAGCTTTATTTAAAGTTTGGAAGTGACATGTTCTCAAACATTAGCCTGTGATTTCTGAAATTAGAGGTCAACTCTATTACCCCTTGATGCTTGACTTCTGAAATTCCTTAAAATATGGCACTTGCTTCCCATTTTCAGGAACGCACCTCATGCAGTCAAGCATATGGAGTCAATAAAGGTGTCTCTTCATCTGCCATCTGAAGCTTTATTTTCCCTCACTTATAAACTGCAACTGGTTTTAGTAATAGCAATCCCTGCACACATTTGAAATGCACTTTCATTTTCCTCATTGCAGAGCTATATGGCTTAGTAAATACATGCAATTTAGGTTCAAAACCATAGCTCCAGGCACTACATATCAAGAATTTTATATTACTGAAAATTAATGCCTTTTTTGCATATGCTTGAGCAATAAATTAAAAAGCTATGTCTTATATGTATCAACTGGGATTTCCTTAACCTTCATTTTTTAAAAGAATCATGCATACAGAGTTGCATTTTGGTTTCTTCTCTGGGCTTTTAATAAGAGAATATGAATTTATTTCAATTCATCAAAAGCAACTAACTAGAACTCTAGGAGTCTTGTATTTTGTACTGAAATTTGTAGGTGTTCAACTGTATCAGTATCAACCTCTGAATTCAATTCTCCAACTGAAAAAAAAAAAACCTGGCACCTGCGTGTACAGAAATCATGCCATTACCCAAGTAGAATAATCAAAGTAATAGTCATAATTTCTTTCAGCACAGAAAACTGCAGTCCGCATATCAGAGCTGAGAGGAAAATAAATGAAGTTATGATAACTGCTGGAAGGGTGGCACCAGTACTAAATAATGCTTTGATGCTGTTCTCTCCTGGAGAGCTCTATTTCATCCTGAGATCTCCATTCTCCCATGCACATGGAACAGAGACAAAGCTATGGGTATTACTAATTGCATACTGAAAGTGCCTGAGAAATAGGGCAAGAGTCTTGCTCTCTGCCTGCTAACACAACCTTTCTTCTTCCGTGGCTTTCTTTTTCCCACCCCAGGCTGACCAGTGACCAAGGTGTGAATGCTGGAGTATGCCATTGCTTAGGGACTCTTAAAATTAAGGCTACAGTAGAAGTGGCCCAAGAGATGGCCAAGGAAGGGCCAACAACTGCTGGTCCTTATGCCTCCTTACTTCAATACAGAAGGGAGAGCTTGGAGACAATTTAACAGAGCTGGCTGGAATGCCAGGCCGCAGACTTGTGGGATAGAAAGCTTAATCGTGGAATCAGCAAGCTGTGTCAAAAAGCACTTGAAACAAACATCTCACACAGAACTCATTTGGGAGAAGCCTTTCATTTCTGTCATACATAAACCATAAAGAAGACAGAAATGGAAATAAACCTTTTCCTTCCTGTGTGTCTTACTTGCTTCACTCAGAATAAGCCTCTGCTCTAAATTCAGATTTAAACTTGGGGACGTCACACTTCAGAAAGTAAAACTTACACAGAAAAGATGAAAAATAATGTTCAACATCCAATGCAATACTCTTTTTACCTCCAAAGTAAAGATGGAAGCATCAATTCAATAAAACAATGGGAAGAGGAATCTATTAGCTTATTTCCCTGTGAATCTTAGGAGTTCAGACATATTGTTAGCAATTATACCATGTGGTTTCATGAATTCCACTAATTTTAAAATGTATTATTTCATAAAACCCACAAAAAATAATTACATAAATTGGAAAAATTTGGAAACAAGTATTACCTTCCACTTCACCAGGGCAATGAGCAAGCCAGGCTGCTCACTTATAGAAGACAGATCTATAAAATTATAAACATTTTCATTACAACAATTTTAACTCACCAATATTTGAAAGGAACATATACCACCTGTACAAAAGTCAAGCTCAAACTAAAGTTCTGGATTTGTTTGGTGGGTTTTTTTAAACCTTCAGTCTACAAAACCGATAGTAATGTATTTTGTTTGTGTTTTTCCAGCAGTGGGATTTCCTGGAACTGGAGCAATGCCAGAACCACAAGGCTTGGTATCAGCAGTGGAAGCCTTTCTAGAGACACTTTTTGAAGGTAACTTTCAAAGTCTTTCCTACATTATAAATATACTAAATGCACCGCAATATAATTGTTTCTAAACCAAATGGTATTCATCAAATCTTCAGCCTATTATCCCACATTCTCTTTTGGAACAGAAGTGTCGATAGAACAGCATTGTCAATCAATCCGATAGATTTTGAGTATATCCGCAATGAATCTACTCTGCAATAAATTGGCTTGAGTCATTTAAAAACTCCTATCTTAATGTTATGAGAAGAAAAATTATTATTTTGATCTATTCCTCCTCCCCTTAAAGCACCTTGGCCAAGGGCTGAGTATTAAAAAGAATAATAACCAACAGCTGTATTACAGCAACAAAGCCTAAAAACAAAGGACTGATCAATCCAGAGGAAAAAAATATAAAATACATCATTCTGTATAAAATACACACAGATTTTAATTGAAAATTTTCAACTGTGTCAAATGTGTTATAGTAATTAAATAAGCAGACAGGGTGCCAAAGCTGTAGGTAGTTACAACACCCACGTTTTCCCCCTTTTAAATCTTTCCGTAGTTTACTAAAGCATTTAAACTTGTATCCTTTCACAAACACTGTTCTATTAAGGTACTTAGCAAGAGCACCACAGGCAATGATGACCCATAAACCTGTATGTGGATTTCCCTGCTAGTGTCTACAGCACCACAAAAGGAGAGCCAGGATTCTCTCCTCCCTCCTTGCATTAGGCAGGAATTTGCAATTCCTTTTCAGAAATTATTCCCATTACACTTCCTCTTCAATATGTGTTGCATTTACTTCTCTTGGATGAATCCCAGCTATGTTGTACTGCATCTCACACTCCTATCAGCTCACCTTAAAAGATTGTTTTCCTTCATGAAATGGTTGCAGCAAAAAATACATAATACACTACAATTTTATCAAATAGCACTGAGCAATTGCTTAGCTCAAATTGTAAAGAAAGAAAAAGGTTCACCCAAAGGCAGTTTCTGCCACCCATATAAAATACATTTCTGACATTTGAGCAACATAGCAGTTTGGAAAGGTGCTGAGGAGCTGAGTGCTCCCACTTTTCAGCAGTTTAAAAGAGTCAAGAACACTTGGCATCAGCAGTATTAGTTCAAGCCCATGTCAAATCACTTTAACTGAACATATATTTAAATATGTACAGTAAGCCACATATATAACTGAAAACTGCACAGAACACAATCAAGAGGGCCAGTTTCCTAAGGCAGAGGATCAACTGGAAGGGAGTAGCAAATCAGCCTTCCAAGACATAACGAAGAAGTCCTTCAGAAGAATCCCAAGGCAGTATTACCTTATAATTTAAGGCACACAAACCTATTTCAAACACTTCTGATACTGTAAGATCATCCTAAAAAGTTTCCCCAAAGTAACTTTTAGACCGATCTATCATTCTGTTCAAATCAATTCTCTTCAATGCATTGCACGAAGGAAGACTAGCTGAGATACGGCTGGCATCAATGACAGCACCATGAAAACTGAAAAATTACCTCTAAAAGGGTTTGAGAAGAAAATGCTCAACACTGTATTTCATATCACAGAGTCTGAAACAGAGCATGTTGTTTATAATGCTTTCTCAAAGTACTACCATTAAAAAAATTAAGATGTATTAAGATACAGAGAGCAATTTATAACACCAGTGATCTGGTTAAATGACAAACATTTAAGAAGAAAAACATAATACACTAACAGGTTAATACCAAATAACAGGCAATAGTTATACAGGCTACTAAAAATGAGTGTGAAATGATGAAATGGGAAATAAGGGCTATAAAAATGCCTTGTGATAGCAAACCACAAAAGAAGCCTCCCACGGGAAGCAATGGAAACCAACTTTCATGCTATTTAGACTGGACAGAAATATTTAAAAGAATATCTGGAAGGAGAAAAATCCTACAGTGGAAGCAAGGAATCAAAGATGAAAATTTTGGTTACACACATAGATGGGGAATGCAAGGGGAAGACGAATTACCAAAGTAACACTGCAAATTTGAGAGAAGCCCAAAACAGTTTAGATGGGAGGGGAGAAGAGAAGAAATGACTAGAGAAGTTCTTTGTCCCTAATATTTCTGATATTTACATCACTTTTCCAATGCAATAAAAGCAAGCAACAATCTCCAAGTAGAATTAACAAGCACACAGAAAGGCAATAAATATGGGTTTAAAATGGAACATCTAATAAGAAAAGAAAGTCTTCCTCTTTTCTGCAAATGGAGGATAATGACAATTTAAATAAAAAGACCCATAGGAAACCATATTCATAATATACAGTTTCTGCAGGCTACAAAAGTCATTGCGAGGTGCTGTATACTGCAGAGTTTTATGACATTTTTTGGCTGAGTTGATGATTAGGAGATTACATAAGCTGTTTATTACTTGCTGCAGCCTATGGAGCGCAAAAAAATGAACTGGTCATTTAATTTACACTAAATTTGTCCCAGATAGCAGAAAAAAAGCAAAGCAACTCACTGAAGACAGAGCAAGCATTAAAATGCTGCAACTGAGACAACAGCACGATTTTCCAATATCACATAGTACAGAGAAGAGAAGTAGTTTGGTAAAAGACAATTAGTATAAAAAAAGCTCTTGAACTCTGGACCCATGGATTAATGCCTAGCAACAGAAATGTGTGCATGTGTATTCACTTGCACGCGTGCATGAGCATAATGGTTGTGGATGGACAAGGGAAGAGCTCAAGAATGACACAGGGCAAGGGAGGAAAAGAATGGCAATTCAGTCTTCATGTTTCCCAAAAGTCTCAACTAGAACTAATCAAAATGAATTCATCTGAATGTCTGTGATGGCCAAGAATTTAGTCACACACAGTCTGGCTGTCCAAATGAATGGTGAGGAAAGGGCTCACATCAATCAACTTCATCTGAGAAGATTGGCACAATTTCAATGGGGATTGACAGAGTTCAGTGTCTGCCAGACTGATGAGCCAAGCACCAAGCTGAAAATGTTCTGACTACTCATAATGACATTGCAGTCTAGGGCCTTTGATTAATTAATTCAGGAAACTAAAGCATTCAGTTACTGTAAGAATATTTGAGGTAGCTGTGTCTCACTCTTTACTGTATATGAAATCCCACTGCTCTGCATTCAGGCCTGCACTGGTACCATTACTGGAATGCCTTTGACTGCTGCTATGCTGAGTCTAATGTACACTCCAGTTCCTCCCCTCCCTCAAACAATTTACTTTCTTACAAAATAAATAAAGCCTTGCAAATGTTCAGTGCCTTGCCTTTGAGAGATTTTGCTAAATGAGCCTTCTTCAAGCCACAGAAGAAACATTTGTCTTAATTGTTACTAATAATGTTATCTTTCAGCCCTCTCCGAAAATCTCTGACCAACAGCAGGGCCCTTTCCAGGCACAGCTGAAAATGTCGCTAGGTAGCATTACACATGCAGGCAATTAACAGCTTCAAAAAGAAGGTTGATAATTCTATTGCATTATTGTTCAGTCAGAGGAAAATTCATTTTCATTAAGATAAGACCTTTCTACTCATTCTCAGTCCTAAATCTGGTTAGACGAAGACAAGGTGTCTGCTATATTAATGTTTTCCAATTAAACACAATTGGGTAACACAAATAGGAAACTTGAACAAGTTGCATTGAAGTTAGGGAGTGCTGCTACACTTTCTTGGGCATGCAGTCAGTCACACTGACTGTGTCTAATGGAAACCTTGAAGGATGAAAGACATTATACTGACGTCAGATTGAAAAAAATCCCCATACTCAGCTCTCCCCAACCTAAATTATCTCACCAATATTGTCCATGTATTTAAACAGAGTAACCCATACAGACTCAGTCTGTAGTTGTCATTTCTTTCTTTCCAGTGTGCATCACTTTTCTGTTTAGCAATGATGCTCTCTGTAGCACTATTGTGATATTTCCCTGAAGTATCCATATGCACTGAAAAATATTTTAAAGGGAAGCAACAAGCTTGACATAAAGAGTAGGAGTGAGATCCCAGAAAAACAGCAGCAAGGAAGAAAACCAAACTTGGGGGAGTTTATTAATTGACCTTATTTCTCCAGTATTCACTTTGCACCTAGCGTGCATTTATTTTTTGAAACTCCATTTTTTCAAAAGTAATATTTGTACTCCTTTTTCTGGAACAAAGTCAATCATCAAGACTGACCCATGTAAATGAAGAAATTTAGCTAGAGTAATACATGTGCTGCTTTAACAGGAACGTGAAGAGGCATTTCCTTAGTTGTCATGCCTATTTAAGCAATCTTTTTGTCCTAGACTAAGTCTCACCTGGCAGAAGACCATTAAGCTACAAAGCACAGAGGATTCACAATGCAGTGGCATGAAGGGCCCTGACAGGCCACATACAATGAATCCCTAATGGAAATACACCTGGCAAAAAGCATGCAGTAAACTCACCAGATTCACAAACTAAACCCTTCTCCAAATTACAAATTGTAAGGGACACACAAAGACTACATGGCCTATTATAATTCAAAAGATGTATTTATAGGCTTGTGGCTGCTCACAGCTTTCAATTTAGATTCAGCTTTCAATTTAGATTCAAAACTCCAGTTTTGTTCCTGTAGTGAATAATATATTCCATATAAAGACTATTTTCTCCTTCTTAGCACTGGGAAATATGACCTTTAGGATATTTTGGCTTAGTTAAGTGATTTGGCTGTGTTTCTCCCTTCTCTCATTCTGTTTCAATAGAAGATTATATAATTCAACTTCAACTGTAAAGCTCAGGGAAGCCCATAGGTAGAGAACAATGTACTGATCTGTTACAAAGCAGCAACTGGTAAAGAACTTTTTACTTCCTCCTAACTTTTAATCAAGCACTCTGCAGTAGTTTCTTGTATGTATGAGATTGTCACACCAGTACCTCATTCTGAAAATCAGCTTAAAAATCAGCTATAAGCAGAGCAAAAGTTATTTCAGAGCTGAAGGACAAGACACTCAGGGCAACAAGATGTCTGTTCATTTAAACAGAATTACTAAGATCCAGAAAGTCTTGATGAAAATGAGACCATCTATTACTAAAGCAAAGCCACCCCACCAAAAATGTCTATACACAAAACTGTACTAGTTTCCATACATAGATGACACCTTCCACTACATTGCTAACAGCTGACATGGAGAAGGGAGTTCTAAAATCTTTATTCCCTCCTTCTATCCTGTTGTCACTGCTGTGCACTTTAGCCTCCCTGGCCCTTGGCACAGTCACCTCTGTGAAAGCCACAGAAGTATTGCAAATTGACTAACAAGATTAGCAAATCTTCGCTTGCCTTGTTCAATAAGGGGTTGATGCATACAGATATATTTGCCAAAATTACTTCATCCAGGAGCCATCAAATCTCACTGGAGCCCCTTCTATTTTCAGTCCCTAATCCCTAAACCTTTCCAACCTGCATATAAGACAAAGAAAAAAAAAAAAAAAGAGAGAGAGAGAGCTGAAAAGGAAGGCAAGGAGATAATGATGCCCTCCGCGAAGGCAGCCGATCAGGAGTGTCTCCCCCAGCCCCTGCACATACAGTCAGAGCCAGCTGTAGGCCAATTAAACCCAGCCGCTCGCAGGTGTTCACAGAAATGACTAACACAAAAGAAATTCGCACTTCAGAACTGCAATATTTAAAAGCTTTGAGGTGGAACCAAGAAAGATAAAAGCCTGAATTAAGTTTATTGCCACCTTGTGCTTCACTCTAATGCAGGTTTTGAACAGGGCCTCCCATTGGTATTAAAACTTGGATGAACATCTGCATTTAAAATACAGGAAACTGAGCACGTGAAGTGCTTCTAAAACGCCAGTTGCCATAGTAGATGGGGGCTTTAGTAGATGTTCATTTATTATTATAGTTGTACAGCAATATGGTAAAATATATTTGCCAAGTGGGCAATACAAGCTCAACTCTAAGTCAACATAATATGCTAGATTGCTTTGATTTTCATAAATATTTTTGGTGCTTATTTTCCCTAAACATAACTCTCATTTCCCAAAATAACAATTTCTTTAATTTTTAATGAGAACAAAACCATGGCAAGATCTTATCATGCTCTCTTATGTTCGGATTAAAAACCACAAGAGGGGAGAAAAAGGGAAAGAGAGGCAGCCCCCGACAACTCTCTGTGTTCTCTTAAGTGGTCGAGTGACAGGAACTATCTGATAGTGAATTCTTTCCCTCTCTCTACAGATCAGCAGGCAAAGTATCTGTGAAATGAATGTCTCTATATGTTCCTATACCAAAAATAAGTATACAAATTAAAATGTGAATGTCTTTAATTCCCATGATATGTCTATTAAGCAGCAATTCTCCATAAGGCTGTTTAGCTATCCAAACAGCAGCTTAAAATTATTATCTCTATAAGCTTTCCATAACTTATCACTGAGTTTCTATGAAAAGCCATTAATTTTGGCCTCTCTCTATCTTGGTCTCATAGGAAATATTCTGCAAAGGGATGTAATAAAAATGTGATTTCTGCCATCATTTCATTAAAATTCCCTGTTAAATTTCTATCTGAACAGTGTACATAATATAAAAAAACTGAAGGCTCTTATTAATGGTGCTGTTCCTTATGATACGGACTTTAAAAAATAATGAAGATCATTTCTTACTTGTAAGAATATTGTTCATTTTTCATTCCTATTAAAATTTAATCTGGAAGTTGTTTAAAAATGTTTAAGTTTCATTACATTTCAACATCTAAAGAGGGGAAAGAGCTAGCAAGTTCATGAGCGGGAATGCTGTCACTCATCTGTCTCTTCCACTGGTATCTCAACAGTAAATCATTCAACCCATCCATGACTCAAGACGCCCATCTGCAACACTTTACCCATCTGACAAAAGCACTTCAAGGCAATGTTTGCTGAAGATCTTCAGCTCCACAGGTGGAGGATGATAGAGAAAAGGAGCAAACTGCTTCCTCCACAGTATCTCTGAAGTTTTGGGAGAGAGTTTTTGGAGGTTTTTATTGGGGTTTTTGGTGTGGGTTGTTTTGATTTGATTTTTGGACGCCAGTGGGTATTTCTGGAGGATTTAAGAAAGCGGAAATCAATGCAAAAAACTGTAGGCAATATACAACAAAAAAACACATTAAAAGCCACCAAGTGTTCAATATGGAAGCATTCTTAGTAAACATTACTGAGATGCAACTCCAAATTGCCTTTTAGAAACTGGAGAATCAACTTGGGTAGAGTGTTAGTCTGGTTCTCAAAAGTGGAAACTATGCAGCTTTTCCCCACAGCAACAGCAGGTTACTTCACATTTTAAGAGTTTCCTAGAAGGAATGAGAGGTCAGACTTTCAGTGGTCTTCTCTCTGCCTCCTTATCTGTAAATACTTGGTGGTAAGACACAGTTCCACCCACCTAAGTCAATGTGCTGCAAGGGCACATCCCTGCACTCACTTCCATCCAACTCAACCAGCCTAAGTCAAGAGAACAAGACATTGTTCTGAGGCAACACTGAGTTAAATGAAGTGACAGTAACCCACCAAGAAAACTAAAATTAAACTATCAGAACTAGGGCATGCATCTCTTTACAAACACTGTGCTTAAGCACTTCGTATAATCAGGTCTTTTATTTGGGGGTTTAATTTTAGACATCTAAGTATAAAAATTCTGGCCCATACATTTAATGGAAGCATGCAATTGCCAAGCTGAGAATGTTAAATCTAATTTTAGTTTTCCTTTGCGCACTTGTTTTTTCACACAATTTCTGCAACTGAATAGGAAAATATCTGTGATATTTTCTGGACTGTATTCACAATACTTAATTTAGTCATTGCATGTGGTGTAGCTACAAAGCCTACTCCAGTGAGTTGGAGCTTTTTCATTATTGACAGTGAGACCAAAATGTAATTCTAAGCAGTTGAAGTATTTGCTGGGGATTTTTTTTTAATTCTGAAAAGATTTCTGTTAAAACTAACATTAATATATTGTGATCTGCACAGTTTCTAAATTAGAACTGTAAGCTCACTGGAAGACTTCCTTTTAGATCTCTTTGTGCAACTATCATGTAGTTATTGTGCTACAGGCAAATTTTTGCATTTTCTTCCTCACAGAGATGGGCTCATAACAGCGATATATCGATTCAAGCTAGTTTCATTACTACTAATGCTCTGCTAAATTTTAAAAACAATGCAATATTGAACAGAATAATGTGTTCTATTAATAAATATGCTGTTGAAATACTGAGCAGATTTATTGCATTTGGATGTTCAAATAAACACTAAGATCATTTTATATATATATCATCTCCTGCCTAAAAAGATGACCGAAATGGGATTTTATTTAAAAAACAATAACAAAAGCAACAAAAAATTGTTTGAATAATTAACCAATGGATTTTAATCAAAAATAATATTCTCTAATCAGACAAGGGTGGGCCTTGTTTAAAGCAGTACTTACTCACATAGATAAAAAGGATGTCTAAGGGCACTGCCTGTAGCAAAAGTCTGAGGCAAGAAGTTTAAAAGGAGGTTTAAAGTCTGTTTTGTAGATGAAATAAAGCAAAGATGGCAAAACTTTAAGTTCACACCGCACAGCACTTGGCTCTTGTACACATACTTAAGCTGGCTTGGGAAGCAGAAGTTAAGTATCCATGTCAGTGCAGTATCTGCTTGAGCCTGCTAATTAAGCTTGCTGAGAAGAACTAATTACTGATGCAGCTCTACTGCTTCTGGGAGCTAAGCTCATACCACTGTGTGGTACAACGTATCAGCCTGTTCAGGGGGTACCTGACCAAAGCAGGGCACAACCATGCCCTCAAGTAATTCATTTCTGATAACAAACAAACAAACAAACTAAGATCCTGTTTCTTCACCGGTGACCCAGTATGTGATCTCCCACAGGCCCTCTCCTCTGCGCCTCATCTGCCACATGCAGAAAATGCTCCTGCAAGACTGCCTGAGCAGGGAAGGACTTACTGAAAGACAGGAAAATAAGCACCTTCTGAGCACTAGCATAACTGCAGCCAAGGATTTGTACACACTGAAATCTTTTTCATTAACTCTGCTACAAAGCATCCTCATTTCCTGCATTCTTGATTGCCACAAATATTGTACTAAGTGCCCAGGTTAAAAGAGAACACTTTAAGCCATTTTCCCCCACAAATTTGAGCTGCTATAAAACATTTGGTTCCTATCTTGCTCTAACAGTTCTCCATAAGAATATTGCTAAAATTACACAGGAATCCAAGCTGAGGGGGGAAAAAAGCAAGATTGTAATCAGAATAGCAAGCCCCGCTATGACTAACAACTGCCAGTTACCATGGCTAGAAGATAACAGCAAGGCAGGCACAGAGCACCCCTGTGCTTCTAGCAAGCAGAGGGAAATATGCTCTGCGGTCATCTTTGTCTTTCCATCTCTGCTATCACCACTACACATTTTTCTTTCATGTCCCTGTTGCTTGCACCCCAAACCATAAACTGGACAGGACAGGAACTCTGTTTTATTTACATGTGCAGCGCCTTTCTAAATTACTCCAAGATTGATGACTGTGGCCCCTCCATTTTCCCACACCTCTGCAGTGACACAAATAAAGCAGAAAATCTGAACTTTGTTTCTAGCTTACTACAGCAGTTCACAAAACTTGACAGCTCCCTTGGCTGTCAGTATGTATTTCCAGGCTCAGGACCCTGTTGCCTAGAACACCACCAGACTGCCCAGTAAAGAGCCCATACACAGACGTAAGCATCAAACTCTGCTTCTGCAAAATCACAGCATGGTCAAGAAATCAAGTAACTTACTTTACTATTCATCCTATATACCTAAAAGAATGGAGCTTGAACTTCTGAACACTAACACAATACAAACAACCACACTAATTTTTTACAACCTGCCATTTCTGCTTGCACATGCTGCCTGGCCTACAAAAGGTTATGCATATAAAATTGTTAGGTTACAGTCATTATCTTGTTAGAAAGAACATTTTAAGAGCATCTGAGGAATGAAAGGGCTTTTTTGTATTAATATTTCAGTAAAACTACAAGTGTGTAGTACTTGCTTCTGATGTATGAAAAACTAATTTCAAATCAGTAATGCAGCATAACTGCAACACCAAATCCCAACATGCCTCCAAAATCTTAAAGATATGAAATTAGGCCACAGTCAGACCCTAACCCAATCTTCACTAGCTCAGCAGAGATTTTCCACTGCCTAAACAACCTCTCTAATCATGGCTATGCAGAAACCTCTGTCTGTCAGATATTAAATCTTTATAATCCCAATACTGATTAAGTGTATTTTAAAATGTTCCCAACAATTATTGTCATTACAGAGGACCTCTCATTGACCTGTTCTGCATACTTTCTACTGTTCCCCCAATCATTTTATTCCATACCCACATTCTCTCTACAGCTTACCACAAGAGCATAAAAGCCTTTTTTTAATTAGATGATCTCATCTTTGATGGACAGCTGAACCTGGCAAACTGAAGACACCCGCTGTGTAGCAAAGGTACACATCCTTACTTACAGAGTAAATGACAAGAGTTTCTTCCAAGTTTGAGAGAAATATCAACTCTGGATATCCACAAAGCCCTCTAACCATGCACTTACAGATATTCTTCACAATGTCTATCTCAGAAGATTACCCTCTCAAGAAACAATAACTTGGATGAATTCTTCTTCTGGGAGCATCTACTGAGATAACCTTATCATAGTTCACAAGTATCAACAGAGCATGGCTACACCATCTCCCTGTTTCTACCCTTTGTCTTTTTCTCATTCTGCTCTTACATTCTCCTTTCACACATTTACTGTTAATCTCCAGGTAATACCTTCTGTAACAAACAAGTTACAATGCATGCTTTAGATAAACATTATGTAACCATCAGAAGTCTTCTGATTATCTTCAATCATTCTTAAACTATATTGGCTTACCAAGTAAAGTATTTGTCGACACTATGAGCCCTCTTCTCAATTATGTCCTAAAACAAGCTTTAAAAACTAAGTTCATAAAAGAAATAAGGATTAAGCACCTCAGGTCTCACTAACATAGAGTCTTTAGCTATCACTCAATATCCTTCCATACACTCTTCTTCAAAGGATACACTCAGCTAACATGCTTCCAGACTACTTCCCATGCCCCTGACCTTTTTAAATAACTGACTGGAACAATGATGAAATTAACCTTACCAAGGGCTCACTGGTCATGAGCTCACTGCCTAGCCAGCACCAGTACCTGGTGCCAATCCTTTGGTTTCCATGAACAGGCAAAGTTCAGGCACATTACTGCACTCTCAGTTTAATTAAATGTGAAAACTTGTGTGTCATTTGGTGTTCTGGGCCTTATTTAGGACCAAAATGAGAAGCAGGTCTCAGAGGCAGCAACCTGAGGAATCTTACACAATCCTGCTTGAATTTAAATGGTTTGCCATTTTGCATGAGCACTTCTTATGGCTATTCTATATCTCAAAAATAGAAAAAGGACAACAGACTTGATTCATCACTCTTACCCCAACCCAACTTATTTCAATAGAGGACTTTGCTACAAAGGGAGTAATGGCATTATGAATTATGACAGTGGTTCTTGTGGTTTTCAAGCACCGAACTTGAAAAGCTTTACAAGTGCTGGTGGGAAGCACTGTTGACCTCACTGTACAAATAGTGAGCTTAGGCATAGAAAGCTGAAGTAATTATCCAAAGGTCACACAGTGAATCAGTAGCAGATGCAGGACAAGGAACCACTTACATTCACTCCCAAATTCCGCCCCCACTGCAAGGAAGTTATAAGTGTAAATCAATAACTGAGGTCACCAAAAACTTTCTGCATGCAGATTACAGTGAAGTCACCTTCAAAGAAAGTAATGACAAAAGGGAAGGAGCTTAATGAATTTTTCAATGGTCCTTACATAAGGATGCAGCAATCCAGGAGGAGATGAGAAGAAACTCACTCTGGAAGCCCTGTAACAAGGTTGCAGTGACAAATCATTACTCCCAGAACACTGCTCAAGGAAATGTAATGCTGCTGTCTTCCAAATGCTGGGTTATAAAACCTTTCCCACATACAATATTTAAAACCATGAATTACATCTGAGAATGTATCCAAACTTCTAACAGTATCAAGTCATGCTAATGGTTATCTGTTTACAGGTCAGAAGGGCAGTAAATTATTACAACAGAAAGCAGTAAAGGTACATTGTATCCAACTGTGCTGTTTAACAGGTGATAGTGAAAAGTAGGCGATGCATGGAAACTTCAAGATTTTATAGCTCCTGCCTCAATCTATATTCACTTATATAAAGATGTCACATTTTTAAACATTTAAAAGTCAAATTGTCTGAAGAATAGATTCATATAAAATTTATTTTCAGAAACTGATATTTAGCCTACTGCTATCAGAGTTGATTGCTCTTATGTATAAGCTTTATTCAAGTTTCTACAGGTTTGAAAATACAAAGACTGACATTTCAGATGCCATACTCAAGTGTGTCATTAACCAGAAATTGAAATGGGAACATTTCCACTTTCTCAGAAATACTCAGTTTGTTAGGATGATAAGTGCATTAACTGTCTTTGAGTTTTTGTGAAGCTACTAAATATGACTCTATTTCAACACAGACAGGAAAGGGGAGCCACAATAGCAAAAGAAAAATCCTGAATTGGTTCCTTACCCAGCACAATATGCCCTGAGAATGAAATAGTTTCAAAGCTATGCCAAAATAGTTATTTGTAAGTGGCTAATAGCAGAAATGTTTTACTCTGTTTATGTCAAAGACACGTTTGTCAGGCGCTGGACAGCCAGACAAATCAAGGTCTAATTAGTTCAGTCAATTCCCTCAGTTTTATCCATTCAGTCTATACTGAGTTATTAAAGCATCAGAAATAAAATGCTACTGAGACAGCAATAAGGGAAATAAGATGTCAGAACTCTATTAACAATGGCATTTTCAGGAAGCAATGTAAATAGAAAATCAAATTTATGCAAGAAATATACATCAGTAAGTAATACTTAATTTAATCATGCTGCATTTATCTTCAAAGCAGCTTTCATATCCAACTGATTTTTCAAAAAATGCTTCAACACATCAACATTGTGACTTCTTTGGAACAGTGACCATCATTCAGATTCAAATTCAGATGCCTACCTCATTCAAGAGGATATTGGTCCCCAATCCAAATAGTACAGTTATACAAATAACAGTATGTGAGTAATAATTTATTCCACCCTCGACATTTAGCCAGCTCAGAAAGAATGTGTGACAGTTAAGCAGTTGCAAGATAAAAAGAACTGGAAAATGCCACATTCAACTGAAGTGACAGGAAATATTTAGGTAGACAGAATGTAATAAATTTGGCAGACTTATGGGAGTTTAATTGCCCCTTTGTGAAAAGAGATAAATACATGTAAAAACTGTAACTGTGAGGACCAGTTTCTGGGAGGAACAGCTTTCTGTTAGAGGTGTCTAAATCTTTGTTACTTGAATATGACCATCAGAGAAAGGAAATTTTCCCGACCCACAATGGTGATGGTTGTACTGGCAGAGCAGCTCCCAGCTCTCTGCCTGGCACCAAGGGAACAGTGGCCTCCTGCCCCAGGGGGTTGTCACATGTACCCACAACCTGCTGGTCTTAAAACAGTTCACATCTGCTAGTACACACACTGAGATCTTTCCTACTTCAAACAGCACCTGCCACCCAACTAACTGAGCCTTATTTGCTCCCAGATGTCCCCAGAAGCAAGTTTTTTCCTGCCCTCTACCACTGTGAAATAGCGCATCTTATTGTGATGGCTGGCAAGTTCCACTTTAGCTCTCACTCAAGTCATCCTATCCATCAAACCATGACAGAGAAAGATTCCTCACTAACAGAGAGAAAAAAATTTGGTGATTACACCCAAAGTAAGAAGAGGTTTCTCCTAGGCTTCAGATAATTTAAAAAAATGACCAGCCCTCCACTTTACAGTGTTTCTGACATTTCAAATTTTGTTTGTAATATCCTTAGCTTTTTATTTCATGTTTATTTTAACAGAAGCCTTAATCTCTTAATTCAATCTTTTAACTTGCTTCTGTTAAGGAAAAAAGGGTTAAAGGGGAATAATGAACATCTCTAGTTTTGCCCAGGTCTGTTTGACAGCCTGCTATCTGACATTTGTTCCCACACACAAGTGCAGATTTATGAGAACAAAAGGTAGAAGAACAAATTAAAAGGAATACTCAAAATACTTATTAATTTTAAGAGAAGAGATTAGTTCAACATGTAAAGAGCCTTAATAATATTTCTGAAAATCAACAAGCCAGGCCAAAAAAATGCTCCTGCTTATTACTTAGGGTTGTGCATTTCATATGCAGTGTTGATCATCTTAGTGATGATGCCATCTAATCATTCAGGAAAAAGTAAATGGAATATCTTGGTATGTAATAAAAAATAACAAAGACTTCAGAAAGAAGACGCCCAGATTCATCTAAACTGAATCATCTACTGGATTTTAGTAACTTTCTGCAGGTGCTTCACACTTTCACTCTTGCCATGTACACAGGCACCCAAGAGTGACTGACATTGCTGTCACTCACCATTAGAAAGAAGGAATCAGGGAGTAACTTTCCAATATGTACATGTCCACTGAGTTACATGCTCTGACTGACAAAGCACTGAAAGGGAAAAGCTGCAAGTTTTCAAATACTTTTTATAAAGCAAATCTATAGTCCTCTACATTTACTTCTTTTTAAATAAGCACACTATTACAACCACAGTGTTTTCAATAAACTGTTATAACAGAATTAATCCTTAAATAAACTGCTAATAAGAATGCATAGGGCGTGTGTCTACATAATAGAGGACTCCAGTGTCGTCGTCTCGTATCAACTCACAGAAGCACATACTCTCCATTTTAGATGATGCAATTCTTTTTACTTCTGATGAATAAACACTTCCATGAAATGGATCATACAACATGTGTATCTGTCTTGTATTATACAGAATTGGAGGGAGGAGTTTTCCCTCTGCTGAGTACTTGTTTTTCTAACCCAGCATAAGCTAAAAGACTATCTTTTTGTAAGAATTAACTTATGTACAGAGAAGTCCCAGACTAACTGAGCTCTCCTTACATTATCTTACAACTAAACCTACAATTCAACTTAGCATTTACACAGCATTTTAAATTCACTGAGCTTACATTGTCTAACCAACGCTGGGCATCATCTCCTATTTAAAGAGCAAAAACTAATCCAGAAAGCAATTAAATAATTTGATAGCAAAACAGTAACAGAACAGAATTAGACCACAATTCATCTATTTGCCAGCCCTCACCTATCTAGGTGAGGTACCACAGGAGCACTCCGAGCTGCACACCTGGATGTAGAATTCTCAAAGTCAGCACAAGTAATGAAAAATATTAATCAAAATTTCTCATGTGTCTTTAATGATATTCCCATGGAAAAAAGTGAAAAACAATGGCCTAAATATTTCAAGGCCTTTTTAAATGTATGTCTGAACTCCATTTCTGCAAGTAAAAAGGGCTGCCTCCAGACCTACTCCTGGCTCTGAAATACTTGAAGCTTGGAATCTACAGTAAGGGTGTAAGATAAGGTTTCAAAAAGCTGACATCAGCTGATTAACTAAAAATGTTCAAGAAATAAATAAATAAACAAATAAATTTGGGACTTATTTCCGTGTTAAGATTTAGAAAAACCTGGAAATACTATAGTCACACAACCAGACAGATGATTATATCCAAAGCTTGCTTACATATATCAGTTCAAGTGGGAATGCTGAACTTGTGCTGATGTTCCAGCCACAGGTTTGTGTCCTCAACAGGTGCTACACATGTGTTTGCTAAAACAGAGGTTACTTACAAGTCAATCTGTGTATTCACTCACATGATGTTTGCACATGCACCCAGAAACACAGAACAGGTGGCTTTCTGCACTGGCACTGTTGGTCAGAAGCAAGTCCTTCCCACATGTATGCTGATACCAGAACACCACTGTGCATCCCAGGTCCTCTATCCCTCTCAACCTCAAAATCTCCAGGGACCCCAAGGAAGCATGCTCACACTTAATGCAAAAGTTACAGCTAAAAATAACCATTCTGTCTCCTTCAACATCACGCCTAAAGTGGCACACTCATTATATAAGGGACACTTTCTAATACACTAAAAACACAAATGAGAAGGAGTCCCAGAGCTGAACAATTTCTGAAGGGTAAGTGTTCAAAGCCACTGCAGAATGTTGCACTTCATACGAGGGGCATATGGATCTCTGAAAAAGAAATGGTCTCCACAGTTGTCACTTAACATCCAGATGAGTGACCTGCTCACAGGCCTTTGCAGTCCTGTGCTCTCACTAAAAGAGACAAGTTCTCCAATAAAATTTTCAGTCTCATTTTCTGTAACCATGAACATAAATGGTTCCTGACTAAAACGATGTTCTCATGAATATGAGCGTGAATAAAAGCTTTTCTGCTCACGTTTAAGAGTGACAAGCCTGCAAGAGTAGGTCCTTGACCTAGCCATTAGGTCAGAAAGGACCAAGGTTCTTAGAATCACACAACCATTTAGGTTGGAAAAGACTTCTAAGATCACAAAGTACAACCATTAATCCAGCACTGCCATGCTCACGTCCCCAGATGCCCCATCTACACATCATCTAAATGCTTGCAGGGATGGTGACTCTACCACTTCCCTGGGCAGCCTATTCTAATGATTTATCCCTCTTTCAGTGAAGAAATTTTTTCTCATATCCAATTTAAACCTGTCCTGGCACAACTTGAGGTCATTTCCTCTTGTCCTATCACTTGTTTCCTGGGAGAAGAGACTGACCCCCACCTGGCTACACCCTCCTGTCGGGTCATTGCAGTGTGAGAAGGTGCCCCCTGAGTCTCCCTTTCTCCAGGCTGAGTCCCTGCAGCTCCCTCAGCTGCTCCTCCAACACTTGTGCTTCAGACCCTTCCCCAGCTCTGTTTCCTTCTCCGGACATGCTCCAGCACCTCAGTGTCCTTCTTGCCGTGAGGAAACAAAGCCGAACACAAGATTCCAGCTGTGGCCTCACCAGTGCCCCCAGCACAGGGGGATGGGTATTGCCCTCATTCTGCTGGCCACACTATTGCTGACACAAGCCCAGTGCCATTGGCCTTCTTGGCCACCTGGCCACCACACTCCAGCTCATGTTCAGCCACTGGAAACCAGCACCTCCAGATCCTTTACCATTCAGCAGCTTCCCAGCCTAGAGCTGCTGGGGTTGTTGTGACACAGGGACAGGACCCAGCACCTGGCCTTGTTGAACCTCACAAAATTGGCCTCAGCCCATGGATTCAGCCTGTCCTGATCCCTCTACAGAGCCTTCTGCCCTCCAGCAGATCAACACTCCCACCTAATTGGCATTGTCCTCAAACTGACTGAGGGTGCACTTGATTCCCTCATTCAGATCATCAGTAAAGATAAAAAAACAGGGCTGACCCCAGAAGAGAGCCCTGGGGGACACCACTAGTGACTGGCCTCAGCTGGATGTAATTCCATTCACCAGCACTCTTTGGGTAGGGACATCCAGACTTTTTTTTTCCTCAATGCACCCGTTCAAGCTATGAACAGCCAGTTTCTCCAGAAGAATGTTGCAGAAGACAGAGTCAAAAGCTTAACTAAACTACACACAGACACCAGCTCCAGCCTAATCCACCAAGCAGGTCATCTTTGTGAAAATTCCTCTGAAGTTTTAGAGCTCTCACTTAATGTGTTTTCATCAGATGCCTTGTACAACTAAGGTACTGGTGTTTATGACTCAGCTCCAGAGAGTAAGAGGAGTTTTTGAAATTACACACCAGAAAACAGAAAACATCCTGAGTGTTTTTCTGGTCTACTTCAGTCAACAGAATTGCTACCACTTACGGAGAACAGATGGGGAAAGATTTAACATGGAATTAAATGCATCTATTAAAGATTAATAAGAAATTACTTAATTTCAAGGTGGAGACCAACTTCAAGGTAAACCAGACTTCCAAGAGAGGTCAGAGGACGCAATTTGCTTTCTCGCACTCTAAATCTTAGTAATTAACTCAGTCAGCCTGAGAGTCCACGCACATGTGTGGGTAGCTTTGAATACTTATGGTTCAGATTGACCATTTTCTTGCATAGACAGGAGAAACTCAAGTATCTTTTTTTCTGTTGATGGTACTGTGAAACCTCTTAGGCACATGACAGCACTGAATATCTACATGATCTGTTTCTACTCGTGTTCCAAAATTTGAAATTATACAAAGTTTCAAAATGAAGAGCAATGTGTGTTACTGGAACTCAGAGAGACATGACAGACATTTTCTGGCAATTGCCATAAATAAATGGCAACCAAAAATTGTTATGCAATGATATTTAATGCATTCACTGGATCAGAGACAAGTAATCACGCTGCTATAAACCAAAAGTCACATGCAACATGTATGCAGACTTGCAGTAAACGCTGTAGATGCCTGGTCTGTGCAGATGACATCTCACCAGTTACATTCTGCTTATATAAGGAGATGAGTCCAGCTGTCTCAAGAACTAAAGAAATTTGTTCTATGGTGGATAAAATCCCAGAAGGAGACTTCTCACAAACTTCAAATAGAAAACTGTGCATCAGAAAAACTTAAAGTTCAAACTTTTTTGCAGCTCAAAATGAAAGACTCAAGCTAAATCTTAGGGTATTCAGAACTAACTGAAGATACTTCTGCAGGCAATCATCCTGGTACAGACAGATAACGAATTCCCACCTCTTAGCTGAAAGAAAATTACACCCTCGGCTCTTATGAAAAATCTTTCTGCCATACAAAGACCAACCTTTAGTGCCCTGAACTGATAATCACCTGGCTTTCATTAAATAAAGACACTTCTAATTAAACAACCTGATCAACACACAAAAATGTGTGCTTTGCAAGCAAGAGATGGCAAGCAATTTATCTTTCAATATGGTAATCACTTATATCACACTATCTGTAATCTACAGTGATGAATAAAGGTATTTAGGTTATGAAATCCTAGATGAGTTACAGACTGTATTCATTTCAACAGCAAGAAACAGCAACTCTAACTGTTTGCATTTTCAGAAACAGGATTCCAGTTGTTGGACTGGCCCAGAAACATTTTCACTTTTTACCAAAATATGTTCTCACAGGATGATTTCCCTCTTGAAAGGCTGGTGAAGAGAGAATACACAAGTCAAAGAAAAATTCAAGTTGGATGGGAACTGTGCTAGTTATCTGGTCTACAGCGCACCAAAACAAGGCAAGATTCAAAGTGCATTAGGTTCTTGGTTCAGCTGGGCTTTGAAAGCTCCCAGCACCGATCTTCCTGAAGTTCAGGAATGTAACGTTAATCATAACATGAAGGACATGCTACACTTGGAGGAATCAGACAAGTCTAGGTACTGGGAACTGGTGAATTAAGGATGTAAGTACATGAGAAATGCATTTTCAAGAGTCTCAAGTTTTGAAAAAGGCTAAATACTACTGAATCAAAGGGCATGTGCATAGGTCAAATGGACTATACATCAGTAGTGACAGCATATGACTAGGCAGCTGGTATGCTTACACTCTTAATGACTGCCAGGTAAACAGTTAACTTCACAAAGTGATGGATAGAGCAGAAGTTTCCTTCTTCAAGGCCTATAGCATAACACAGAATTTTTGACGGCAAGTGCATTCCTATGCAGCCTTGAATACATTGAAGAAAGCCTTACTCCCACTTCAAAGTGAGAAGATGCTGGTGAGTATGGCCACAATTCACTCTCCCAAGAGCCACTACATTAGACTGGAGAAATTGCAATATCAGATCTAAGAGTTTGCAAAGTGCTTCTCAAGGACAGGCAGTTCTGCTGCAAATTTAAATTCTTGTGTAAATCCAGAGCTGACATTTCACAAGTGTAACAGTATCATCAGAAGTGTACAAAGCCAAGGGGATATTTTGATCTCGGAGAATGGAAAGGAAGACACCGTCTTCTTTCCAGATTTATCCCCCAACAGAAAAACATACACGAGAGATGATTGTTCATCCAAGGAAAAGATTCCCATAGGAGGAACAGTTTTTAAAGCTAAATGGATTAAACTGAAAGAGACATATTCAAAGAAAACAAACAGAAAATGAAAGTATCTTAAAAGAGACTAGAGACAAGGCTGATTAAAGACTGTAGAAGAAAGAAATGGTGAACTGGCACAGATCTCAGTTAAGAGGTGAAATAAGTGAGCTGAGATGGAAGTACTTATCACCAGGAAAACAGTGTCATCCACATTAAGAAAACAGACTGGGCAAGTCAAACAGTTCTACTGTGGCACACATTCCAGGTGTGTGGGTAGAATTCTGTTGTGAATGCTAGCAATGCACAGGTATTGCAACACTGATATTTCCTTTTTGCTTAAATATTTATATCCATCTGCATTCCTGTTCAATGTTAACATTTTTTAGAAAAGACAGGTAAATTAACTATGACCTAGTATCCTAGAGGTAAAAGGAAAAAAACATTCTTTTTCTTCATGCTGTTACAGGGTAGTCTATTCCAGACCACCCTATATTTGAAATAACACTGCTAATCACTTTGAACACCCATGAAAAAGCACCCAAAACCTGACTTTCTCAGTTAAAAAAAAAAAAAACAGAAAGAATGAGGATAAAACATTATCTCATTTTTACAGATAAGAGAGGCACAGAGAGAGAAGAGAGAGATCAGAGGATTTGCAGAAAGTAACACAGGTAAGGCAAGGCTATTCCTGACAGTTACTCATGCTAAAATTGTCTCTGTCTGGCCTTGCAAAATTATTCCAATACCCTTGAGTCCCTAGTCAAATTAGTTCTTTATTTATTATCCCAGTTTTCAAGTATCTTTCAGATGGGCTCATCCATTGTTCCCATACAGCTGGGTAAACAGACAAAGTCAATTTTATCCTGAAGGTTTACCTTATAGAATTCAAAAACCTTTGCATATGTGTGATTTTTCTTTTCTTTTACGCAAGCTAAGAGTGTGTTTAAAGGTGACCTGTGCTGAAAAAGAATGGATCTGGGGAACTTTGGGACCAATCACAAAAGAAAGGCTTCTGAAGATTGGTGAAAAGATTCAGTATCTTTTTCGAAGGAAAAAATTAATAAATCAAATAAGTAATATCTGAAGCTTTAGTATGTAATCATTCTTATTAAGGCAAAAAGAAAAGAGGACAAGAATCTTAGTTGCCAATATCAAAAGAAAACAAGGTTTACTAGGTTTTGCAGATAAAGGCATTTTTTGGACTTTACTGTGAAGTGCATTCAACAATTTTTAAGAAGTGATTCAAGAGAAATTGCACCATTATAAAAAAAAAGTTTTTAAAAAAAGCCTTCCCAGAAGTCAATTTTGTTAGGATTTTACCATATGGCAAAGCAGACTATGTCTTTCAGGATGCTTGCATGGTGCTTAGCATTGAACAGGACCTCATTCCTGATGAGGGCCACTGACAAATCCCAAAAGAGGAGGCAGACATCAGAACACAGAAGGAGAGGAGAGATGATTCATCATTGAAAACAAATTCTTGATATTTCTTTCTGTCTGTAATTCCACTCCATATCCATGCTTCTTCTATACAAGGAAGAACTTGAACAAGAATCTTTGCGAATCAAGGGAATTAGCAGATGTGTTGGTAATCTTCCATAAATAAGAAACAAATGCTGCCAGCTGTACTTGTAAATTCAAAGATTAACATTAATAAGCAGTGCTAAGACTACACGTATTATCTTTCCTTAAGGTGATAGAGCTCAAGAACCCCAGTTCTGCAGAAACTCAGCTGCTTGTCCAACTTTTGTGCCTCACATCCCACCCTACACTGCAGAACATCTACAGATTCATCAGCCAGAATGAGCCAAATCAAACTGGATTCTTGCCACTGTTTGAGATGGCAGTGAAGTGGGGAATATATAAACTAGGTCAGACATGATTACCTAGAACAAGGGCAATTTTCTTTACATGTCTGTGTAAAGCTTCTGCAAATGGAAAAGACTGAATGTTTGGGTGCTGCAGAGAGTATATCCAAAAATCATTTTTTATAGGAAAGTTTAGCTATATTTTAATATGAATGATACTTTCTATTAACAGCAAGGCAGAAGCCTATTTTTCAGTAGAGCTGTTCCTTTACCAAAGTGTTATCTCTCTGAATCTGAGTCAACTTTAGTGACCACTTTAATATTCACTTTACAATTAATGCTTCTTTTTATGGGTTGGTAGAAGGTAAACCAATTTCAGTTCAGCTTCTAGGTATTGAATTTATTATAAAAAGTTATGTACTTAAAACTCCTATAATGAAACCAGAGGCATCATGAGATATTAACCTAGAGTTAATGCTGAGAAGGCCAGTTTGAATAATTCAATTCATGTCACCTTAAGTATCTTTTCAAATGGAATTAACTTTATCTCACAAAAAAAAAGGAAGTTCCATGTTCCAGTTACTGATTATTGACTCCACAAGAGTTCTGACTTAAATCATCTTACCACCATCTTCCCAGCAATTTTATTTCACTACTACCAAGACACTTCTTTACATTTTGAGGGCTGACTTTCATTATAAAGAAGTAATATTAGCTAAGAGGAAAACATGGTTTCAGAGTTACTGCTATTGTTAGGTGATACTAAAACAGACAAAAATAAAAGTTAACACCAAAGCATCCGCATTAGTTCACTACAGCTACAAACCAGGGCTGCATTTCAGCCACATGCACACAGCTACTGCAGTCATTTACATTCTATAGAACTCCACTCTATAGAACTTCTTTTTACAACAATGCCATCAATTTTTGGTAAAGCTGATGTTCTCTTGACCTGTTAATTGTCCTATTCTGACAGAAAACCCAGAATTTAAACACTTAAAGGATATTTCCAAATACCTATCTAGGCCCAGGGGAAAGTAACAGCTCTTGATCCAAACTGTGGTATGCTAAGAATGAGGGAGATAGGCAGGTGAAAAGCAGAAGCAGGAGGCTTTAAGATACAGGTGCAGCACTAGAAATTACTCCAAACTAACAAGTAAGAAAAAGGGGGAGAAATGAACAGAAACAAGAAAGAACAGCTCAAAACAGGCAGAACAAAAAAGGGCTTCATTACAGAGTACAGCTGTGCAGTCTGTTATAGATGGGTAATTCAATGGTTGGCTCTTGCAATTAAGGGATGAATATTAAGAGAAGTTTTATAGATGTATAGTTATGTTATTGTGATTTGTCCTCCACACAAACCCCTTTCCCCTCCCCCTTGCAGTGTTGACACTGGACAGCCTTGGTAGCCAGGGCATTTGAGAGGAGGGCCACCTTGTTACTAGGAGGTGGGGCATGGCAACACCGGACCTCCAATCAAGTTGCAAGAAAGCAGTCTGCACCAGTGGATGGCAAAGAAGACTTGATTGGCAGACTTTGGGACGGGCCAGGGTTACCTGATGCTACACCAGGGATATAAAAGGCAGAGCAGTCATTTTGTGGGTGAGCACCTGACGGTTTAAGTCCACGCTCCCAGCACTGCTCTTTCTCCTTATTTAGTCATTTGTTGTATTTGTTAAGGTTTAATAAACCTTTGAAATTTTAAAGTGAGAGGTTCATTTCTCAGAAGTCCAATGTTTCTGCAAGAGACGGGAGAATCAGAACAACATTGTACATTGAAACATGGACATCCCAGTAAGATCAGCAGTGTCCTGAAACAGGAAACACTGATTATGTCTCCTAGACAGTTCTATGAAAACTATGTAGCAAACTAGTCATATTGCTTTAAACCCACACATATCCAAGATTTCCTTAATCTAGACAAAATCAAGTGAAAAGGAAAAGATTTCAAATGGATCTGGATTTAAACAAAACTGACAAAGGCTTTCATTATCCTAACATTTAAATAAGATTGCTCTTGTCAAAGTCCACCTTAAAACAGAAAGGAAGAGCACAAAAGCTGCAGTGGGGCAGAAGGAACTGGCATGGGCAGTACTTGGAGCAGGAGGAAAGTGTTCTGGATCCATCCTCTTCCAATTCTTTCCTCTCAAAAATCCCTCACTGCTATGCTCCCCTTCGGCAGATCCCATCAGGCAGACAGGACAATGCCGGCCTGAACTACTGTGTTAAGACAACACTCAAATAGAACAGAGACCAACCAGGACACTAAGAGGTCACAGTTCAGGTATTAAAAGATGTGTGAAAATAACACACAAGTCCCATCAAGAAGCATCCCAGTGAATCTTCTTGGGTTTCGAAAGCTATCCCATGAAGGAGTGCCTGAGGGAAAGAACTGACAGAGTGGGGCAGTCCTGCTCACCTCTCTTCACAGTTTCTAAACTGTGAGGAGAAAGAGCACAAAGTGCTTGTTGGGGTGGAAAATGGTAACAATTTATAAAGCCAAATGCAAAGAATGAGAAAATTGAAGAGGAAGGCTAGAAGCATCAGAAACATTTTGCACACTAAAGAAAAAACAGTTGAAGCATGATTTGACAGGTTTTTATCTATGCCTACAATGCTTTGCACACAACGAGAGGACTAGGGTAATTTCAGACCTGCTAGGCTGGAGCTATAGAGTATGTAACCATAAATGAAACGTCAAGACAAACTTTGATATAATATCTGAATTTGCATTTGTGGACAAAAGCACCTGTAAGTATAGAGAAAAGAAATAATGGAATCAAAGATGAGCTTGATAGAACTTTGTACACAAAACCAGAAAACAATTTTAAAGAAGTCTCTGTGTGTACAGCGATAGAGTGATTAGGAAGACAGAAGAACAAGAGGAGATGAATGGGGATTGTTGAACTAATTTGATAGTTGGTGGGCTGAAGGTTTCCTATTATGTGCATCCATGCCTTTGTCCTGTAGATGTGATGACACTGGATCCCTCAATACTAAGGGCTGACCCTAGTATAGGATAAATGTTTTTGAAGCTGAAAGGCTAGAAATGAAACATTCAGGGCAAAACCTGAAAGAAGGATTGGCATCAACCAAAACACAGCTAACAAAAGTGCTTTTGGACTACTACTACAGGTTCTCCTCTGGAGTATTTTTGATGGAGATCCCCAGCAAGCTGCATGCCATACAAGCAGCAATACAGACATCATCCATTCTGGAGAGATATTCTTGTTTTGAATTCAATGCCATCACAAAAATGGATGGCAGATACGAACATAAAAGAGTGGAAATGAAATGTTTATAAAAGGTTAAAAGCCTGACAAACAGCTCAATGTCCAACAATATTGGACCAAAAAAAGAAAAAGCTAAAAAAACACTAAAAAAACCACATCCTCAGGACAAGAAAAAAAAAAATCCTGATGCCAATGAAGTCACAGAGTATTGGAACCTGCTTCCTGAAGAGAATTAAAAGATTCCTTCCTGCACAGTCTCCAGTCTCCTGAGAAGCAGTATCTGCCTGTTTAATTCTCACAGCAGGGAACCACTGAGATGCCAGAATCAAGCATTTTCGATGCTTTGTGCTGATGACTTTACTTCTAGCCCTGTTAGAAATAAGCCTTTAAGACTGTTCCCACAGAAGACAGGATCAAGGGCATAACCTCTACAAAAAGGCATGGTCTTAGGTAGGATGGATTCTGGAGATCTGCAGATGGAAGCTGCTACCAGAGAACAGAAAGCAAGAACATGGGGTGGAGCACTTGCACAGGCAGTGCTTTCTTCCAGGGTATAATCTGCAGGGAAGCAAACCGAGCACCTAGCCACCAGAAGAAAATCTCAAGCAACCATGTTCTCAAAGCTTTGAGAACATGGCTCTCTCTACATCTGAGAAACTTTTTACCACTTAACATGTCAACATTTTCTGGTTTTAACTGCATGCAGAATTACAGGTCTTCTATAAATAGCTCAAATCAGATGAGCTGCTTTACAAACTTGAGAAAGCTCTTACTGACCAAACACATCATCTGTAGGGCCCTTCTCAACCATCAAAAGCCGCAGTGAAAATGTGAAATGCAACATCTACAGTGACTGCAATTATTTTCCTGTTTAAATAACGGAACAGAAAGCAGTACAGCATCTTTCCTTGGCAAAGGTGTTGGTTCCCATGATTCTTACTCCATTCCAACACAGTCAATTAACTTCACCCATTCTATTGACCAAAACTTGTCAGGGTTTTCTCTTTGTTTTCCTGCAATTCATGTACTAAGGCAAGGACTCATGCGAAACCAATCACAAAATAGTATTCAACACTTTATGATGTAAGATAATACACTCACAGTCTTAAAAAGATGTTTTGACTAGGTCATTTAAAAGAAAAATGGCAAAAAAGACCTTACCTTCTGCTCCTTTTCCTTGGCAGCACTGAGTTCAGAAAGGGAGCGTGATAGTTTTTCTTGCTGCTCAGCCAGGTACTTCTGATAAAGGCTCAAAAGTTCTTGGCATTCTCTGTACTGCTGCTGCAGAGGTGAGACATCAGAAGTTAAGGGAAAAACACTCTTTAGCGAACAGTTATAGCCAAATATATACCAGCTTACTCTGTGTAAATCTGATTTAGATCCATAACAGTTCAATTTAAAAACAGATACCGTGTGTTTGAGTAGCGGCTAATGATGATAAATCTGCCCAAAGATAAATGTTCAAGTACAACCTTCTTCCTAGTCAGAGTGGAAAAAGAAGAATTGCACCAAATCCTTTTATCATCGTAAAAGGGACAGCAGCAGGAGGCAGGTAATGACATTGTTTCAGCTGGAACAACTACAATCCTCTTAATTTGTATTCAACAAAGCCAACCATTACCAGTGTTTATTTATAAATAAATAAATAGCCAGCCAAGTAAGTAAATAGTCCATTTTTAAGCACAGACATCAATTCACAGGCCCACACACCCAAATCCAATCTCTTTGCTTGAGCGCCAATGGCTCAAAACCCCACAGCCACAGATGCAGTGCTACAGGCCTTTTACAGACCAGCAATAATTTTTGGACAGTAATCTGGAGAAGCAGCAACTGTGGTGTTTGCAAGTATGTTAGCAACAGTGTCCTGCCTTGCTTGCAGCATTGAAATTCCAACAGGAGATAAATCTGCTCTTCACCTGTCATTGTGTAATTCCCTCCCTTGCTCATGTAGCATGGTAAACCATTTATGCTCCCCTCTCTCCTCCCTCACTTTTAATTATGCATGCAGATGGGATAAGGGCTCGCTGTCCAAAGAGATTACTCTGAATAAATACTTTAATAACAAGTCACTGCAATTAAGGTAGGGAACAAAAACTTCTTCAATCTTTAAAACGGTGTTGAGTTACAGATTTCCTTAACATTTTTATGATCTAATCATTGCTTCTGGGCAAATTCATGTTGCAATCACTTTTGCCAATCATGGCTGCATAAATAACTCACTGCTTTGTTATTCCCTGTTATGACCCTAAGGGGTTTTTTTTTGGTTTGGTTTTGTTGCCTTCCCTCCTCCCCCCCACTTTTTCTTCTTATTCTTTTGCAGTAGGGGTGGCCTTGCAAGGGCTTCATTTTTGTTGTTGTTTGGTTGGTTTTCTTTCCTTTAAATAAAAGGCTACTGAGAGAATAAGCAAAACATTTTAGGAAAGAATGGAAGGTTAATAAACCCCAATGCTTAAATCAATCAGGAGAGCTCTCATAACACCTTTGCTCAGCACCTGGAAATATGGGAGGGTACAAACAATGGTCTTAACAAGCTAATTGCTTTCCAGAGCCAGCCTGCCTGAAGCTGGAGCTGTTTTACATTTCAGTTCATTTCGTCAGAGAGCACCAAAAGGCTGAAGTGATTTGTGGTGGTCTCAGGAGTCTCTGCCAGCTATGATGTATATAAAAGGAATTTTTTATTCCAGTTGTAACCATAGGCAGTAATGTTTATAGTAGGTGAACATATTAGCCCGGACGCAGGGCATGAATTTTACTCTAGCAAAAGCCAGTTCATTTATACAGCCTAAGAGTTAAATGTTGGTATTTGAAGACAAATTATAGGGAAATTCATTTAAACCCATGTTATGTGGCGGAATATAAAACCGGACAATCCTATCTATCTTTATCAATTTTTTACAGCCCTCTTAATTCACTTTGCTTCTAGCAATCCCTTCCTCACAAAATAGGTTTTGCCCTCTCCTCCCTTTGGCTAGCAAACTGCTGGCACCAGAAATGAGCACCCTAAACAGCCCTGGGGCACATGAGTGATTGCCAGGCAGCCATCCTCACTCTTGCCACATTGTTAGTATCAGTCCTACTGGAAAGTCAGGCAAGACTGCCCGCACTCCCAGGCACCATTAAAATATGCCCCATTAGTGTTTTACAGACTGCAGAGCCCTCGCACTACACATGATGCCACCACCTCCTGTGTGTGGCTGCCAAATTTATTTAAAATACAGTTTAAAACAGGACAAGCAAAATTAACATTAGCAAAGTATGCAAGCTAATCTTGATTGTCCAAAGGCCAGTTATGTGATCCTGAGTGAGAAGGGCAATAGCTCACATGAGCTTGAGTGGTGGCCAAGATGTCCCTGAAATTCTTGTGAGATTTGATCAGCCACAGTAAAACTCATTGTATTAGGAGATTAAAACCTTGTTCATTCACACAATCACTCTACACTAAGCAAAGCATTGTTACAGCCACCACAGTCTAAGAGTTTAAAGCCCTGCTTTGCTTACTAAGTAAACATGAAGCTTCAAGTACGAAAAAAGAGTTTGCTTGTTTAAGACACGTGCAGAATAGCTGAAAGTGTGGCAATTCTCAAAAATGTGCTGGTACATTGAGTGCAGAGTACCTTCTTAAGAAAAAAAAAGCCTTAATATTAGATATGCTCTCTAGTTCTATTGAACTTATTGCTAAAAGCAGCAAGATTATCTCCTTTCTTCTCCTACAAATTAGCCAGGCAATACACAACATTACCACAAAAGTATTTCAGTCATTCAGATATAACAAGATTATGCATCTACTAAGGCAATACATTCTTTGGACAGACATGCACTTTATAAATATTTTCATAATCTGCTTTAAAAAAAAAAAAAAAGCTGTAAGGGTGAAAAACAGTACAGGAGAAGTCCTATAGATTTGCATTCCAAAAAATGCAATACACCTGAATGGACACATTTGATAATTCTTCATGTGTTCAGGAGCACAAATATTGGATTTGCAAGATGTTAGTTACCTGGGAGAAGTGGTACTTGGCATTTCACTGAATGGTAGTTTTATGTCCAAGAAATATGCATTTGAATGTATTTGAGTAATACTTTTTATGCGGTTCATTAGTAAAGTATCAAGGCTGTATGTGGGGGGGGAATAAAAATAAATAAAATTAGAAATGCAAAGGCTAGGATTTCAACAGTCACATTTACGTGTCATACTGCAAGTACTACATATTTTATAGAATAAATTAGATAATTTTTTCAGTGAATGTAAATCAAATAATTAAGAGCTCATTTATGGCTCTTAAGAAATAATAACCTCAGTGGATATAGTTGTCTTTGAGAGGAGGGGCTGCCAGCACACAGTAAGTGACACACTTAGAGAAGACAGGACTGGATGTCCAGGGAGCCAAGCAGGGAACAAAGAGCTTTTCCTTGGGGTGAAGCTTCACAAGAAGGCACAATCAACCTGATGTTCAACTGCTTCCAAAGATACTCTCCCACTCATTCCTTCCATCCACACTAGTTCTGCTGCCCCCAGATCCCTCACTCTGGGCATGAGCAAACCGTCCCAGTGAGGCAAAAGGACAGCCAGGCACAAGATCTGGCACTAGGCAAGCAGAGGGAGTGGAGCTGGGAGCAGAGGACACCTCTTTCAGCAACAGTCACTTGTCTGGAAGTGTTTGTCCACCTTGCAAAGTCTTACCCCTTCCTTCAGTTCCACTCTTAATCCTCAGGCTTTTAAGTCTGCTCCATGGCTACCTCAACTACTCACAGCTTACTCCTTGCTGAAACGCTGCTGTCAGCCTCCCAAAGGCTGAAGTAGGAAAAAACCCTACAGTTCCTGCTTTTCCAGAATCTGGGAGGAGAAGGGCCAGTCTCTAGCACACTCACTGTCCTCCCTCACTGTTCCCACTGACACTTTGAGTAGAAGTGAAGCCCAGCTTAAAACCTGAAATGTTTTAGTTCAGAGCATCCACCTAAGAAGCTCTTGCAGCCTCCACATGCTTGTGCAAGCAATGTTCATGCTATAGCAATTCAAACAACTACTAGTCTCTTCAGATCCAGGTTTCTAAATGAAGCCAACATCAGGTTGCTCCATGAGGACTATTTGCCAAAATTCTGCTTTTCTTGTATCTTTTTGTAAGAGGGAAAAAGACAATCAAACTGTAAGACAGACAATCTTCTCCTTAGAAAGAAGATTTCTTTGGGGGGCTTTATCATTTAAGAAGAAATGTTTTATCTCATTTTATTAAAAGAAAAAAATAAATTTAAAGCAGCTTCAAATTACAGCAAACTGAGGCTGGAAAAAACTTTTCTAGAATCTACTAGCAAGGGAAGTGAACACAGCTAACAAGATTCTTTGCAATCAATCTAATAACAAAGGCCTTTCTGTATTTTCAGAGTGTTTGTGACACTCTGTTTGACATTTTCCTCACTGGTTTGCCAAAAGCATTTTTGGGACAGGCAGCAGTTCTATTGTTCCCTTTTTACACATGGGAAAACTGTGTCATGAGGAGTCTTTGGGCATGTCTGAGCACACAGGTGTAACCCAGCAGCCCCACACTCCTCAAACCAGCTCCAGGACATGCATCTTGCAGCTGCAAGGTAAACTAGCACAGCTCAGGCACAGCACTAACAGACCAGATTCATCTTGCCTCTGATTAGCTCAGTCTGCCTGCATTCATTCATGCAGAAAAGCCCTAACAGACCTCCCAAGCATCAAATAAGGTGCCCAGTGATGACTCGTTCCTGTAGTCCCTGACTGTAGCTTCAGCTTGGACTGTCCTTTCACTCAAGGCTGCATTCTCTGGTCTATGGCTAGAATAGAACACAGGAGCTGAATCTCCATCTTCAGTCACCAGATGCTGCAGTCTCATCAGCCCCCATATCCAATGGAAGACTCTCTAGAGACTCAGAGCTATTACAGAGATATGCAAAGATGAATAAAGCAATCAAAAGAAAGAAAAATCAAACACACACAAACTGGATTGGAATTTAATCAGCATTAACTTGAACTCTGTGGTAAAGATACAAGAAACTTTCTGTGATGTGATGTGATGTGATGAAGAA
The DNA here is from genome assembly GCA_910950805.1 of Acrocephalus scirpaceus scirpaceus. NCBI lineage: Eukaryota > Metazoa > Chordata > Aves > Passeriformes > Sylviidae > Acrocephalus > Acrocephalus scirpaceus. The sequence continues at coordinate 20,086,301 of OU383776.1, read as the reverse complement.
AGTTTTTTGACACGTGCAATCACAACTCAGTAGCCACAAAACACTGGCCTTTTTAAATTCCTGCTTAAGAACATGCATCTAGAACCTGACTAGTTACCATCATGTTGGCAGTTTCAGCAGACTCGACTCTTTTCACTGCCTTAGGTAGTCCCTTGAAGACAAACACTGTAAGAAAAACTAGAGAAGGAAGGAGATGCTAAGGAAATGCCACTGACAGTGAGGGGATGAAGCTATACTAAGCTCTGAGAGGTCTCTGGTCTCCCAAGAAAAATCTACTCAGATAAATTGCAGGCAGACCTGAACTTGTCTGCAGGCTCTCCAATCAGGTGTGTGTGCCAGAGCCATTCAAGGAGCCGTGCCCAGTCCCAGCAGCACAGCATCAAGTACAACATGCCTCATCTAACTTACCTTGCTTTGATGTTTTTGTGGGGGTTGTTTGGGGGTTGGGTTTTTTCTGGCAGCAACAGCAGTGCTACAGACTTCCAAAATGGTACTGGCCTGTGCCTGGCACTTGAAGAATATCACAGCAAGCTCAGATCTGTTTAACAGAGCATCCACTGCATTCATAACTGTGGTGCCATGTACTACTACAACATTTCACTGTACAGTCAGTAGCCTAAAAATGACGTTAAAGAATGCTGCAAGAGTAAGAAAGCATTTCACCAAACTCAGGCAAAGGCTAAGACCCATGTAGCTGGGTCTCCAAACAGTGCTATCCCTATAGCTACAAGTAAGGATCAAGCTACATCTTAACACTCATAGTACAAGCGAACCAAATTTATAGTCTGAAGAGCCCCAATGACCCACGACAGACTGATGGCAAATTCCACTACAAGTGTGCTCAGTTTGAAGTGGACCTACACGTTTTTTCATGCATCACCCAAGCATATATTTTTCACAGTATTTGGACGTGTAAAGCAATGGGGTTTATTTTCTGCCTTAATATTTTGCATATCAATAGGAGAGAGATACTGTGCCTTTTGGGAAAGAAGCAATACGTATGTCATTCTGATTTCCACCTGCAGGCTTTTTTCTTCCTAACCAAAGAAAGGATTAAAATAATGCAGCTTCAACTACTTACATATGAAAAGTCATATGAATAAAAATAAACTGCGGGTATTAATGAATTAACATCTAAAAGGAACACTTTAAAATATAAACCAAGATGTTCTAAGCTCTTTCCTTTAGCATTTAACAATTACATACTTCATTGGAAGCTGACCCACATTTAATTTTAAAATACTATTTGTGTTTAATACATCCAGTCCTGTGCTTTGACAATCTCATCTCAGAAGAGCAACAAGACTGCATTTTAGAAATCAGACTATCCAGGCACAGATCAAAGTCAACCCTAACATGTTTCTTCTGCCTTTAAAATTAAGAGAAATAAAGTAAGTGGTTTGACTCTATGTGAATCATTGTTCTGAGAAAGGGTAGAGACTAGTAACTTCTATGAAGGTTTATTATCTAAACTCTGAAGTTGCTGCAAAGACTGAAGGTAATAAAATGTTTTATGAACAACTTCACTTTGCTCGTTCTTATATAACTGAGTTTATGTGGACTCCCTGGCACAGTGATGCTAAGAACCTGTAGGGAACTTTCTGCACATCCACTTTTCAATGTATTAAAAAAATCATCTGGTGAGAGTCTGAACCTTATGAGCCTTCAATTCAGAACACAATTTCCTTCTGATCCAAATGCCTTAGGAAGCACAATTCTGAAAAGACTATAAAGAAGCAAGTCACATACAATAAGACAGTGATCTCTAATCTGAAGCCCAACAGTTACATTTTAATTTACACTTGAATATTTTAATGTTGTTATCCAGTCAGTAAATTAACTCAAGATGCAAGAATAAAAAGAGAAGATGCATAGGGAAAAAGGTCACAAGGTCCACAAAAGTTAAGAACTTCACTTCTGTTTGAAGCATCAGCATTATGTTGTTGAATGCCACAGCTCTCATATAAAGGAATTGCTTAATACATTCCCATTCTGTTTGAAGGGAAATTAAATTTACATTCTTTGGGAATATGGTATTGTAATTAGTTCATGACTTGATTACACTTTGAAGTGAGCCGAGACTGCATATGGTGCATACAAATTAGTTAAGTTATGGTTACCTACCTACAGAAAAGCTACTGAGTTAAAGTTAGGGACAAAGCCAGGGCAGTCCTTTGGAGCTTTCAGGAAGCACACAAAAACCTTCAAATTCAAATCTACTGTCTGGACTCATAAATGGCAGGTGTGAACAGAAATAAAAACCACAGTTTCCTAAACAGCTGAAGAGCTGTTTTCAAAAAATAATCTTTCCATTCCACCTATAGCACCTGTAGAACCACAGTTAAAACTGATCCCAGAGAAAAAGCAATAAAGGATATAAGATTTCCTACCCTGGTTAAATTCGCAAGTATGATTGATCCTATTATTGTAATTTTGTAATTTCTTTTGTAGACAAACTAAGTTTTATATCATCTACCAAGATGCTCTGTTCCACACAAATGATGAAATTCCCAAGCTCACTTTAACACTTTATAAAATACTGAGATGCACAATGCAAATATAGTGCATCTAAAATTGGCCAAAGAAGAAGATAGCCTGAATGATTTGATGAGAGCAAGGAAAGCATTTAAACCTAAAACTAATTCCCAGTATAGCAGATGAACTCAGAGAAGTCTCCAACATACTTCCAAAATGCAAAAGCATTTAGGGTACAGGATTTGATCCTACGTATTGAAAATCCTTTCCACAGGATATGCCAATCAAACTGGACAGCTTATCTGCTATGTTCTCTGGTTCAAAGGTGGGTAAGGACAAAAATATCACACGCCATCACATGCCAGCAGATGTGCCTGGATCAATAAATGCAAATACCATCTCAGAGCTCGCATTTTCTATTCCAAGTGGAAAGCACATCTCCAGCCTTATCTTCATTAATACAAACAAAGAATACTTACAAGCAAAGAAAAAAACTAAAACAAAGATTTATTTTACAGCCTGGCTCTGCTAACAACTTTCTTTTACTGAAAAGGAAGGAAGAACATTACACAAAAAAGACAAATTATGCTGCTACACACACTGGAAAAAAAATATGCATTTTCATAATAATGAACATAAACGACCTGATGAGAAAAAAACTAAGAACCTGAATACACAAAATAAAGACCCCACAGATCATTGTAACAAGATACTGGTCCTGGCATGGGCCATGAAAATTTTTACTTTTAGCTCAAGAACTGCAATGGCAGGAGATTTTCCTCAAGAAGGAATTTGTTCAGAACACACTTGCTCCTTTCAGGGAAGCTCTGCCAACAACTATAGTGATTTTCAGAATTTAAAGACTTCCTTTGGCATTTGCTTAAACGGCACAGCTACCCAGCCTCTTCCATTGGAAACTGTGAAGGAACTTGTTACTTATGTATTTGTCTACCCACCAATAAATGTGCCATGCATTTTTTACAGAAGAAAGGAGCCTGGAGATTCAGACATACACAATTTCTGTGCGAAACAGTCCCAGCACCTGAGAACAACTCCACACATTTCATCATGTACGAGAGAAAATAATCACAACCTGCACTGTGTGAGAACATGAAGCCAAAAGGAGCCATTGTACCTATCACCATCCACACAAAACCGGCACTATTTTTCCTTCTACATATTTAGAGCGCAAAATTAAACAAATAAAAAGAAAACTGCATAATTTAGCTTTCATTTTGTATCAAATTGCTCATAATTGTAACCATAAAATGATAATATTGTGCCATATGTGCATCTGCAGAGCCGGCAGCGGCACTGACCGGCCCCAGCCGTGCCAAAAGTGGGGCTGTGGCGCCACCGTGTGCCCACTCCGGGTATTGCCGCTGAACGGCCCGCGCAGGGCGCCCGGGCAAACGGTCGGGGTTCATTTTCTCACCGAAAAGCATCGCTTTGAAATGTGAAAATCCGTCCCGCAATCCTTCTACTATTCTTCTTCCTCAAATTACACTCTACCCAATCCGCAGAGGCAGTCACAGCTTTACGTGAAACACCCATCGCTGGGAACGTTTTCTGTTTTAGTTGCAGGCCTTTGTGAGAATTAAAAAAAATTTCACAATAGCCACCGTTACCGTTTACACAAAGCCATTTGTCATCTCACTACTATTCGATATTAAAACAGATATGTTCCTTACTCTAATTTGACAGAGGAGTTCCTGGCAGAAGCCTGAGGAGAGATCAGAGAAAGGATGCTCAGCCTCTGTTTAGACACAGTAAGAGGAGTTATTTAACAGGATAAATGTGAGCTCTGAGTCAGAAGCGTGGAGAAAAGGGAATGAAGAGGCAAAAGAGAAATGGAATGTAAAAGCTGAACTTACTGAGAGCGGAGCTACAGCACCTCCATCTCAGTTAAAGAACATGCATAGTAAATCAAAAAGGTGTCTGCTTTGCGGGGAATGAGGATGTAAGATCACAAAACATCAACTCGTTTTATAACTAAGCTAATCAGGTTTGGTCTTGGTTATTATCAGAATGGGGATCACCTGAGAACATGCAATGGTGTCTCTTATTGTTTCTTTGCAGGAAACAATCAATCATCACTCTTAATTTTCTACATCTGATGTCTCTCACGGAACCTTTTCCTTACCCTCATACAGGAATAATGCTGATGGAGAGAAGCAGTCTCTCCTTCAGCCCAGCTGCCATCATCTTCAGAAAGAGAAAGTCCTCCTTTGGGACCTTACTGGAAAGGAAATCTGGATGCTAGGGTAAGTTTTTGTTTACTGCTTCCTAACGTGGTTGCCACTCTGTGTCTTCCACAGCAGGCATCAGGCTTGGGTATTTAAACTTTCTTATTTCCTCTTTTTAAAACAGAACATAATCAGACAGCAGTATTTAGATTTAATCTATTGACAAATGGTGTAAGAGGCAAGATGAAAATCTGTAAATGTTGCTGGACAAAAATAGAAAAAAAATAAATGCCAGTGAACCAAGGAATTTTGCCCTTCTTATGGAACTGTCTTCAGCACTATAGCTAGAAGAGCACCAAATGTAAAAATCACAGATCACTCTAGATAATTTTTTTTTTCCTTTAAAACTATTGCTATTTTGACAGTCTTTCTAACCTTGTTAGAATACAATCTGTTTGCATGATGTAGATGAGAGAAATGCAGCACTCCTTTTCCTAGGATACACTTGAGGTCAAAACAAACTCCATACCAGCACACTAATATTGAGGGATAACTAGTGTTCTCAAACCCAAAAAAGGGAAAATATTACACTACAGAGTGCTGGAAAGATCTTTCCCACCATGTATTGTACGCATCACTAATGTTGTATGGACTTCAAATTGACAGAGATCTCAGAAAGTTGGTCCTTTCTTGTGGAATCTGGCTTGCTTTAAACATGCCAAACTCAGAAGCACTGGTTTCACTGAACTAAGGCCAGTGAAGGAAAGATTTAATAACAGCCTCATTATAAGGTTCATTGTTGTAGGACTATTTAATATACAAGATTAACACATCTTATCTCCCACTTTCACTCAAACCTATTATACCCCTCATTAATACATGCACATTTCTACATCATTTACAGCACTCAGGAATCAAATATTGCCTGAAACAGGGTGTGTTCTGCTGCTCTTCCTGGTTATAGGCTCTTTTTGCAATAACAGTACTCAAAAATAAGCCTCACAACTCAAAATTAGAGACATGGGTAAGTAAACAGGGCTGTCTGAAACTGGGAGAAATTTAAAATAAAAATCATTTGTTTTTCCAACACTCTGGATTTAATTTATTGATTTCAGTTCCCTCACACCCAACCCATTCAAACATTGTAAGACAGGAAACTTCTGCTTTCCCAACCTAAAAAATAATGGTATCTTTTCCTTCTGGCAATTTGAGACGTAGAAGTAGGTAAAGTGACCCACAGCTCCTCAAATTAAGAGGCATTTTAAAAGTCTTCAGATCTGGATGATCAAAGAAGAACAGGAAGCTGTAAGGTAAGAACAGTACAACGCTTCCCCAGATTACACTCCTTTGTGTCCACAAACATACCAGGGCAGGCCACAACAATGTACCTTAAAATTATATGAGGAGGAGGAAAAAGTACCCACTTTTATGTTCTCAAGAGACAAAAGGCTGCAGGTTGGCCCCTATTCTTGAACCAAATGTTATGAGCTTGCAAGCATCTCAGGACAGAAAATGCACCTCTCCAGCAACTGAGCAGATCCAGGTGTCTCTACCAGCCTCCTGAGTTCCCCTAAGCTGTGGAACTGCTCTCCACAGGAGGCTGCAAATGTTTATAGGGACTCATGTACAACACCATCCAGTGTTATGAAACACAGAGAAACATTCTGACTGCAGTTTTTATTTACAAGTTTCTGGACATTGTGAGACTTTGTGGGGCAAGCATTATCCTGCCCTTAAACATTGCTACCTGCTTGTAGCCACTGACAGTATTGTAATACTGGACTTTAATACAGTACAGATGTTTTATGTTTTCATCATACTACAACTAGTAAGTTAAACATATTAAAACATTCTAAGAATAGTGAAGATACCTCTTCTCCAACCATCTGAGAACTGTTACCCCTTGTACATTGTGAGAAAGCATGTTTACAAAATTCGCTTTCCCTCACACCTTACTTTCTGAAGCCACCCTATGGTAACAAGGAGGTTTTCAAATCAAACAGTTAATACTTATTGAAGAGAAAGAAAATTAATGACCCGGAATGATTCTCCTGGGAAGTACTGATAGCAGACTTAACGTCCACAGGCCAAATGTACAGCTCCTAAGATTTTTTCTACTGTTCTTGGAGACATAGATCTTTACCCTGGCTGGTTAATTTTGTATCAGAAAATGCAACTTGCTGGGACAAGCCAGAGTGATCCATTCACACCAAACTTCAGGCTTTTTGGAATTGTCCATGCTTTCAGGTAAAAATAGTCGTGAGGTTTTGGAAGTTGCAACCTCCTGCAAGAAAATACACTCCTCCCTAAATCCTCACATTTATTACCACTAAGGAATAGCTGACACACTGGAGATATTCTTAGCTTTTTACAAGGCGCATACCAAGGTACACAGCTGATGTGTATGGACCACAGAAGTCCAAGGTACTGGTGGGGAAGAGAGAAAACCTCTTCCCCAAAGCTATGACTTTTTCCCCCCCACTATAGTTCTCCATTCATCTTAGAAAAATGGCTATGTGTTAGCCTTGAGGGTATCAGTGCTAGAGGGCTGTTATTATAAAGACAGGAATTCCTAAATCTAAACTCAAAAGCACTCATCAGAAGAAAAAATAGCTGAAAAGAGTTTGCATAAAGACAGTTACTGGCAGCAAGAAAATGATACTTTCAGATATACTCCTCTCACAGGATTAATATTTGAGTAAGCAAATAGTTCTTTGGCAAATTCTTTACTTATGAAATGCAGTCAGAATCACAGTGAGATGACTCCATGCATACAGCAACTGCTGATAATGCAGGGATCACCACAGATGCTTAGAAGAGCTTAGTCAACTCAGGAATGGAATAGGCCTTCTTGTCAAACACATTCCCATGGTTATAATAAACTTCTGAGCCATCAGACCAAATACAACATAAAGAAATGGGAAAAAACATTGAACACTAAAAGGTTTTATGTAACAGGAAATCAGAGAAATTAGGGGTATTTTCTAGACCAACAGGTGATCAAGGCAACCAGCACACCATGCTATATGGGAATACCTATTTTCTGTCAACAAAAAGGCAAGGAAAACTACTGTATGTTAATACCTTGCAAGGACCGTGGACTAGAAGTGACTGGCTTTCATGAAAAGGACCACCATAAAATTAAAGAAACAAATAAATAAATATATACTGCTGTCTTCCTCCCAGAAGTTCAAAGCAGAAGACAAATAAAGGGCACAAAAGCACTGAACATTTAGTCAGATTTTCTCATTGATAGATATTGTGCAGACTGTGGAGGAGTAATAGCCCCCAAAGATTTAACTTCTTTAGTGCAGGATTAATTTAGAAGCCGAAACTGCAGTAGAGGTGCTCAGTATGTCTCCTTAATTTCAGCAGATCAAGGAAACACCCATACCTTTTCCATCTCAAATGGAAACTTATTCCTGTACTAACAGCCAGAAACCTTCATCATTGCAGTATCTCAACAGCTTATGAATATCAGCAGACTTATTGTCATCATCCCTGTATGGTCACTCTGCAGGGAAGGTCACATTTGATATGGGAGAAGCTGAAATACAGACAAGGTATGTGATTTACAGGATTTCATGGAAGTAAGAAAACCTACGTGTATCAGACCTGAGAGTGCTTCCACAGGAGCCTGCAGTGCCATTCTGTCAGCAGTATTCTCTAAACTGTTGCACTCCATGCTGCTGATGTGGCTTTCTGGGCAGCCTCCCTAACAGTCCAACCCCTAGTTAAACCAGGAAGAAAGGGATGTGCACTTTCCTCTTTTTTTTCAAATTTTCATGAGTAAGATATTTCATATGTTCTTGCCTTCCCCTTCCAAGGTGATTAAGGTGAGAAAGAATTGAAGCAAAATAGGGACAAAAATTAAAGCAGTAACTGTACCATAACACTTTTGCCTCTGAAGCAAGAAGAAACAGACAGCACCAAAACATCTTCAGATCTGACAGAGCACTCTCCTAGCAATCTCACCTAGCAGGTGAGTACGTCACTCCATGACAAGTATCAGAAATAAAGGAGCTTAATGCAACTTCTAGTGTTTTGTAAGATTTCTCTCTATTGTGCAAAAGGAGACGACAAGCAGTTCTAACAAAACATGGGGAAATTTTTCTCCCCTGAGCTGCAAAGCTTTAAAATTAGCACTTTGTTCTTTTAATGTCTGCATTTATTAAGGAGCAAAACAACCATGCATCTGAAATGCCAGAGAAATATGGATCCATAAATAATGCCACATTCCTATTCACACCTAATCTAAATATTTATGTAGTAATTTAACAGCAAAAGATGCAAACTATTCTTTAAATGCTACATTGTATTAAAGGTTAACCATATGACATGTTTTATTATAAGGCTGTGAATTATGTTTAACACAAATTTTTATTTTCAGTGAAAGTTCTGGTGCTGAAATGGATGGACAGGAGCATGGAGTTTTAGTCACCTGTCAAAGATGAATGCTGAAGTTCGGACTTCTTCAGTATTTCTTCAGTCCACGTAGCCATAGGCCATACAACTCAGCAGCATACTGATTGGGAGAGGAAGAGCCACCTTCTTCACAACTACAAGAGCTAGAAATAGCTCTATCAGTGAGTTTGATGCTTACAGCAGGCCTTTTGGTGAGGAGTTTCACTTAGATACGCAGCCTCTACTGGAATCAGGGCCAAATCAAAAGGGCTGTGCATGCACCCCTCCAAGGGAAATGTTAAATAGAATAGCAGAACTACCCCCAGTAAAAGCACGTGGCCTCAAATTTCACAGCTGCTGGATGCAGTCTCACCTCAACAGTGAGATAACAGTGCTCTGCCCAGTACCTTACACAGGAATTCATGATTCACTCCTCACTCAGTCCCACAAAACCCAGCTTCTCTTTCACTTCATGTCCTGCTCCAGCCATCATGACATATTTATGGCCATAACTGCTCCTTTCGGTTTCTCCTTCAGCTCTCCCCTTCATGCCTTCTGTTCCTAAAACCTTTCATATTAGACACAGTTTCCAACTTATCTTCTATTTTCTCTTTTACAGAAGGCTTTCTTTAGAAATACTACTTTGCTGACTTTGTTTCCAATTCTCTTGATCTCTACATGATCTTCCACACAGAACACTTTCTTCATGTCATCAATTTCCTCACATGCAAGACCTTGGAAGCTCACTGCAGACTCAGCCATGCAGGAACTGATACAAAGATTTTCCTGTGTTTTCCTTTTTCAAGGACAGAGCCCCTTCCATTTACACTACACTTAAGAGAGATCCATTTGTCTAACTTTTTGAGCATATAATGCACCAGAGTTTTCAAAGCTGTAAAATGGAGGGGTAAAGAAAACCCCACATTTAAACTTAAGTAGTGTTCTGGAAGATAAATATCTCCCAGCTTGTAGTATAAGAGGAAAATGAACACTACTGCCAGTATGCCACCTTCTAGACTGAAATTCTCAGGAGAAAAGAAATTCCCCACAAGGTATTCACAAATAGACATTATGACCCATTTTAAATGTCCAGCCTTCTTCACATTTCCTTTGTGACTGTTAAAGCAGATACCACTAACTCAACAGCAGGAAAGGATCACTTCTTCCAGAAAGGGCTAATCAGGCAGAGCAACATGAGATCCAGTAATGTTCCCTGCTTCAGCAAGCGATGAAGTGCAGACTTATTGACAGAATCTGCATTTTTGGTTCTCATTTGTTCTGCCTGAATAAGCTCACCAATCTGAGGCAACACTTTTAGACACTGGTATTTTGAACACCACTGGTCTCTGGGACTATCCTTTTTCTCCCCCTCACCGTATTTAGATCAAAGAAACCTTGACAAAAAAACAGAGGAAGCTGGAAGCACAAATGTTCATTCTTAAGTTGCAGTAAAATCTTTCATTTCAATGATATACAGAAGTACTTGGAATGTATTACAGCTGATAAATGCAGAAATGAGGTATAGAATACTACTGAAAATAGACCTTATTTGTATGCACGCCATACAAATATGTTAAAATACGTAGTTAAATATGCTGTTGGAGTTAAGTAGCTTTCATAGAAAAGAATCATTGCAATTATCAGTGATAATAGCAAATCTTCTCTGATACAGATGTTTACTTCCTGTTCTAAGAACTAGGGCAGGAAACAGCCATGTTAAAAATATTTATCTAGCACCAGCCATAGTGTTTGTATTTGTTACAGTTAAGTGTACAACCTGTAACAAAAATACTTTTTTCTTCCTCCCCCTCCAGCATAACTTAATATATTTAAAATCTTTAGTCAACAACCAAATGCCTGCTACCATATTTTGGTACAAGCTGTCTCTAACTACAGTCCTATCTCCTCAGTTAACAACTGGAACAGAGAATTAGTCATCTCTAGGAAACAGATAGCATTAGCTTTCCATCACAAAAAGCCCAATTAAAGCCCATTTGAGGGAAGCTGAGCCACCACTTTATTGCATTTTTTTCTTTTCCCTGCCTCTTGATATAGCTAGGCTGAACCTAAATATCATTAACTGCTGTGAAGGCTGATATGCAAAACCTAAGTACAGACCTGACTATGGCAAGTGCCTCTGTCAGTTCTGATGCACAGGGGGAAAAAAAAAAGAAGCCATCCACATACAGACACAGTTTCTTCCCCATGCCCACATGTTTACCTCTTGCCAATTTCTTTTGTAAAATGGTAGAGGTGTAACTGTCCATTCAATTTTTTAAATTTCACTGTGTGCCTGCTGTTTCTTAGAACATGGCCAATACTGTCTCTACACTATATCCCTAGTACTTAGAATGCAAAACACTTTATGACACTTCTAGCTCCGGGAGAAGAGAAAATGAAGCATGAAATAAGAAATATACTAGCAGAACAATATTCATTGATACTAGTGAATCTGTACACTGCTGCATTGGGAAAGTATTAGTATTTGGGGTTTTAGGCTTCTTTTTAATATGTTTGCCCAGCTTGTCTGATGTCAATGGTATGTCTGCCCTTGTAGCTTTTCCATGTAACATGCAACCCAAATGCCAACTTCATCAAATTATGCTCAAATCCAACAGATTTATACATTCTCATCTAAATGAAAAATATTTTTTAAGCTAAACTATGTAATTATCCTCACAGTTCTTCATAAATCGCCCACCCCTGAAAAAACACAATCACATTTGCTGGAGAGTATGAGGCGAAACACAGAACTAGAAATCTTTTCTCTCCTAGCAAGACTCTAGAACAAGTAATAGTATTTTCTTTCCTAGAAAGGGTCAAGACAACAGATTCACAAACAATAAAACCATAAACACAGAACAAAACACAAAAAAACATCTTGACTGACCAAAAACTGACTTTGGTTGAAAAGCTTTTTTACAAATTATTCTGACTTTCTCATAGCTTGTACTGAAATTGAAAGAAAATGACACCAAAAAGATGGGGAAAAAAAAATCACATTCTTCAAGTCCAGAAGAGTCCCAAAAGAGGAGTGATGAGAGTCAGCTGTCTGTAGCCTATCCTGGCCCAGTGTGTGGCAGGAAAAGTATGGGAGCCTCCACACCACCATTTTTCCAGAGAAGATATACAGAGATTGGGACTTCTGCAGCAGGTATCAAAACAGAAGCAGATTTATGTGTATCAGGCTAATCACTAAAATGGATCATATCTGAGCCACCTAGTGCCTCATGTCAGGAATTCAAATAGTCTGAGAAACGTTGCTTTTGGAAAATAACTTGTACAACCCCTTCAAGATGCCACTTGTACTGCTGCCACCTTCCTCACAGCTCAGGGAAAATATCCCTCTTATTCTACTTTTAATGGAATAACCTTCCATATACTGTAGGAAGGTACAAGACAGAGCAACACTTCTTTAGGTGAACTAGTTAGAAATTTGGCTGAAGTCATTATAGCTGACAAAGGCTTAAATCTTTTACTAGCAATGTGCTTGAATTATACAGCAGATTCACACTAATGTAATAGGCAACTTGGAATATGCAGCCCTGATTTACCAGGGATTCTCTCATGAGGAGTTATTTAAAGTAAAGAAGGTACAAACTTAGTGACAAAAGCAAAGATGAATGTCACAGCACTCATTACCAGCAGGCCCAATGCAATACTGACTGTGTCAAATCTACAGCACTGGGTATTTACAATGTGAACACGTTAACAAATATGTAAAAATAACTTTGTGTACCTCTTCCTTTTTTATTTTCTTCCACTGTCTTGGGGAAGGACCATTCCCACCAGTTTCACCTCTCTTCAAATCTACCTGGACTCTTTTTGAAGGGAGAAGCTGCTATTTCATGGTTTCTAAATCATTTTCAAAGCCTAGCACTTTGGTCTCAATATATTTTCAAAGAACAAAAGCAACCACCCCAACTATCTTATACATGCAAAAAAAACCCATCCATAATTATAACTGTACAACATAGAACACCAAAAGAATTTTCCCATATTTTGCATCCAATTTAGTTATAGATCACCACAAATGGACTATTGTTTTTTTATTCCACTTCCTTTAGGCAGGAGGGATGCAAAACTGTTGGGGGGAGGCAGCAAAAACGTAAGATGACTTTCAACATTCAGAGTAGAACATGCAATGTAGATAATGTTTTTTTAATTTTTTTTATTTTCATCCCAAAAAAGTGATGGGATCTTATTTACAAGAGACGGGATTGGGGAAAAAGAAAGTGCTTAATGTTCTCTTTGCATTAAGGATATTATGAATTTGGTACAAGTGTCTTGTATTTCCTGCTACATAAATGAAGTCATAGACTAGGAACCCCAAAATAATCTCATGCCACAAACACCACACACCACTCATCACAGCTGAAATGCTGATATTTGCTGCAGGGCTGGTACTGCTGCACTGAACTTAGGCTTATAATCCACCTCTTTTGTAATTTAACTAGAATCCATTCTAGTCTGTAGAAGAACTACAATCTTAACTGCAGAATATGTATATTTTTCCCTTGATTGCATCTACTTGTTCTTTCAAGGGCATTCCCATTAGGAACAAACACTTCTCCATCCTCTCTCCCCCTTAAAGCAGAGTGAAAATAATCCTATCAAGGGAAACTTATTACTGTTTCCAAATTGCGCCTGGCTCTCAGCAGGCACACTCTCCAGGCAACAGTTTTGCCGCTACATTATAACTATTTTTTTTTTCCTAGATGACATTTTGTACTGTAAGTAGGCAGAGGAAGGACAGATATATGTAGTTTGGGATAAGAAAGAACCTTTTTGAGCCAAGCAAAGAAACAGTGTCTCCCCTCACTCTGCATCCTCCTGCAAAAAAATTTTGTTCTCACTCCTCAGAATGACTTCTTAGCACGTTGCACCATGGCCAAAAACAGAGCCTTTCACAAATTAACGCTGCAAGAGACAGATGAAACCTATAGTCTGTTCAAATTTGGAGCTCCTGGCCGCAGAGGATAATGAAGAAACAAAAGGAAAGAGGGGAAGAAGGAGAACAAAAGAAAGCCCAAAGCCATCATTTGATTCGCGGTACCGGGACACGGCACTCGCTGTCCAACGCTGCCACCTGGTGGCCACACAGAGCGGCGACACAGCTCCGGCTCCGAAAAACACGACTCAGGAGTGTCACCCACACTGTGTCCTCCCTTCCACAGCTACCAACTACCTGGATTTCTAGAAACAGAAAAACCCCTCTCCGCTTCCTGTTCCCTTTGTGTTTATGCGTTATGGCTTTCTGCAATCTTTCCAAACAGATTCGCCAGAACGCTTTAAACTGTTCCCTCTACAAGGGGAAAAAAAAAGGCAACTCAATCTCAAACCAAGACATATTCAATGGAATTAAATGCAGCGCATTTGATTTTTAGTGAGTAGATAAAGACCAATTTTAAAATCAATTCAAGCTAAACCCACTAAAGGCTGCTTCAAGATCAGTTAAACAAAAATGCCCCAAAGTCACAGGCCATTCTTCCAGACAAAGGGACTTACGCAAATATATACCGAGGAATTTATGTAGAATTTCTAGCTTTTTAAACACACAAGTCTTGCTGAGAGAGGCACATGAAATTTAGCAGGATGAAACAACTATCTGAATCAAGAGAAAAAAAAGTCATATCTTAACCAAGTCTTCTGAGTAAAATAATCAAGGGAAATAGATACTTCTTTGGGAACAGGACAGAAAGAACCTGAGAATTGTACAGTAACAACAGAGAACTGTGCATGTCAGAACACCATTTCAAAATCATATTAAAGAGAGGTCAACAGCTAGATCCCAGCCTTTAAGCTGCAAATGTAAGGACAGCAACTCTCAACCTACCTAAAAGAAAGGTTATACACTGCCATTCTCTCTCCCAGTAACTCCTACGGCCCAGCTCCTCCTTGGGAGCTCTCAGCTTAAGAGCAGGTTCAGCTGAGAGGTATTATTTACCACATCACAGTCACATGGACATTACCCTGTTCTGCATTTCACAGCCTTCCAAAGGCATTTAACCAGCCACATCAATGTCCTTTCCCACCACATGCTCTCATGCTCCTAACCGGAATAATGTTCTTGCTCCTCACCACGTCTCTCCATGCACAGGGGGGACCTTCCCCCCACCCCATGCAAAGGCATTTCTGAGAAGCTGGACCATTCCTTTTGATTCCAGTACCCAGTGGGCAGCCCTCACAGATTCACAGCATCCATACCATTCCTTCTCATGGAAGTGAGAAACAGAAGTCTACAAAACCCACAGCAGGTTAATGTTTTAGGAAAATGTACTACAGACTTGACATGAAACAAGGACTTTGTTAAAAGACAGCAAAGCAGCATCCCAGGCTTATTCTCCAGATGATGCATAGGTCCAACTTCCCAATTTTTGCACAGCACCTTTTCATGTCAAACACAACAGAGCTATATGACACTTGCTTAAACATCCTTTTGGCCAGCAGGGAGTAACGCTTTAGAATGGGTGGCCAGCAGGGAGTAAGAACTATGCCACAGCTGAAGTATCGAATTGGAAAAAAATACTGATGCAGTCAGTTTTACAGGCAAAAACATTGTCAGGAAAGACAAAGTTTTGAAGCCATGAAATCCTCTTTGAAGCTTGGCTCCAAGCAACTATCACTTTTTAAATTTCAACTATTCTAGATTACAATTTTAAGTGAAAGGGCCTGGCAAGCCTGAAGCACATTGAATTTAACAAACAAACAAACAAATAAATAAATAATATAAATAAATAAAGTTGAAAAAATACTAAAAATGGAGACCCTGTGATTCAGGGCCAGCTTCAAAAAATATAAGTAAGATGACGCATGTCAGGCTTCTTTCTTTAATTATATGGGGAAAGACTTCACAAAGCACATGCAGATTTTTCTAAATAATTTAAATACTGCAGCTTTGGATGGCCATACTGGCACAACTCAGGCATTTCTGATCCTGATTTCTTTTTCATCTGACTAGAAAGTATCATTAAGCTGATTTTGATATTTCTTCTCGTAATTCTCCAACAATAGGCTGACCTTGGTCACTTGTTTCCTTTGGTTAAGTGAAACACAACACTTTTTTCCTTATGAATTTGCTGCATCGTTAAATACAACACACAGTCCCTGCATCCTCATTCTGGTGCCTCTTTGTTTCCAAAAATGTCACAAGTCAGGAGGACAATCAAAATCAAATCACTTTTCCCTCAGCAGGTCTCTGTAACACATTCAGCTTGCTGTGTTTTCTGTTGTTTTAAATCTGTAATGTCCTCTTCAATTTGTAAATTTTTAATTGGAACCACAAGACATGCAATTGTTCTCCCATTTCTGTAACTCTTGGGAACCTCATACCACTATCATGTTGTTATTGAGCATTTTACTCCACAGGCTCTACCAGTTTGATTGCAACTGTTTTCACCACTTCCCCACCTCCCCCCCCCCCCCCCCCCCAAACTATATTCAGATTTCTACCTTCCTATCCACATCTTTACTCCAAAGTCAGATTCAGGTAAACTTTTATCACTGTCCATTGCCTGTACCACTCTGGCTAAGTACCTACTGCCTTAGAAATTCAGATGCAGAACACAAAGATTGTACCTGCTCCAAAGAATTCATACTTGATACAATCTTTGCAGTAAACTTTGCACCTTATTTCTCTCCTCATCATGATCATAGAACAACTGCTGGAGTTTGTATTTTCTTTGAATGAGATTCCCCAAACGTATCCTGAATTCAGTCAGCTATAGGAATTCATTATTTTAGTTCAGTCTAATGCTCAATCTTGATTGTGTCTGTGTTTCTGCTGTCATTTCTTGGTTTCTCCACTTCTTCCTATCACTTCAGTGCTTTACTGCTCTACCTAGCACACTGAAGGTGTTTTCAGCCTTTACTCCCACTGTTCTCTGGACTTCAAAGAGGACCTGTATCTGCTTTTGAAGATGTTCTGCATAGGCATTAACATCAGATTGCCCTCACCACTAATGCTTACCTTACAATCTCATGTATTAAATTTCCACTTCTAATTGTCTTGATTGGCAAGATATTTGGATGGCAAATAACCTATTAAAAACACTGTAAATGCACGTGCCTAATACAAAAGCATAAATACAGCTCTGAGCAAGTCACATTTGAACCAGACAAACTGATGCTGCAAAAGTAAAATACCAGCATTTTGAGATAAGTTTTGGATGAAACAAGGAAGTACACCAGGGATCTCCAGTGCGCCATGTTCAGCATGGCTCACACAGCTGCAATAAACAGCAAGCAGCGTTCCAGCAGAATATTCCAATTGGCTTTCAAAATAAATCTCAAGTAGGGGGTGTAATAATCAAGTTGGTAAACTCAATTTGAACATGAAACGTATTGATTTCTTCTGTGGCTAATCACCATCGTGATTCTAAATTATAAAGATCAGAAATTCTCTTCTCCCTGAATGCATACAGTAAATTGCAAACCAACAACAGCCCACAGAGCTGTAATTGCTATCCTGACAGGATAAAAACGCCTACTCGTCATATTGTTTTTGTGAGTCCATCTCCTCTCTCCCCTTTTCCTCTGCCTTTTATCTGTTTTTTCACCACAAATGTGAACTTTGGAGACATAGAAATGAAGAGCTTTTTCCAGATGCTTTCCACAGAATGTAATGCTTCATTCAATGCCCCAAAAACCTGCCCTTTCCTGCAGTAACAGACTGCACATTCTCAGGTGAGTCACAGACTCACAGAATGGTTTGGGTTAGAAGGGAACCCCTAAGATTACCTAACTCCAACCCTCTACCATATGCATGGATGCCTTCCACTTGATCAGGTTGCTCAGAGGCACATCCAACCCAGCTTTGAACAATTCCATGGATGGGGCATCCACAGCTTCCCTGAGCAGAGTATGACAATGCCTGGCCAACCTCACAGTAAAGAATTTAGTATCTAATCTAACAGAATTTAATGTCTATCTATCCTATACTTTCAGATTGAAGCCATTCTCCCTTGTCCTGTCACTACAGGTCCTTGTAAATAGTCTTGCCTCATTTTTCATCTAAGTTCACAGTCAATAACCATGACTAATTAATCTCACATATTCCAGTGTTACTTCTCTATAACCTGTGCTCCATTCAACTGAGTGTTTTCATACATTCTGTTAATTGCACCCCTCTGCTGGTTTTTGGTTTGTTTCTTTTAAAGCACAGTCATCCCACTTCAAGTTACTCCTAAAATACAAATTTCATCCAAGTTCTGCAACACTTAACTAATCCATGAAGAAAGTGGCAACTCTCTAGTATCCCAGAAGGTAAGTGAGCTTATGTGTATGTCTCAAACATCAATAACCAGGTGGCTATGCAGCCAATCAAAGATTGTGGGTAATAACAGACAAGAATTGCTGGTAATAACCAAGGACAGCTGGTATTAACACACCATGAGAAAAAAACAGGATGTGGCCAGAGGAGGAGGCATACAGGGATAGGGCAGCACTTTTCCGGGACAAACATCCTTGTCCTGGATCCTGGAGATAAGCACAACACAGCACAACTGTAGGAGTGAGGTCAAGAAGCAGGCATGGGCTATAGGGAGATACGGAGACCACCAAATACCCTGAAACCTCCAACCCATTTCCAGAAAGATCTGGAAGAACTGACTGCACATAACTGTTAAACTACATTAGAAAAATTACCTCCAGCACAGGGAAACTCATCTATAAAAAGGTAACCCCACAAAGCTCAGGTATGTGTGCACCCTAGGACCCTGCACACCCCATCAGCTGCATCAGCAATGGAGCCAGGATCTCCCTGATGATCTCCCTCTCTTTTTTCCTCTTCCTCTTTAATTCATATCTCTCTCCCTCTCTCTTCCATTTCACCTTACGCCTTTATCCTAAACGCACTGCCATGTGCTTTTAGCAGGCCAAGGACTGACATACCAAGTGTGTAATTTTCATGCCAAGTGTGTAATTTGTTAATATAACTTTGTGATTGTTTGCAGACTGTCTGACTCCTGTTGTTCCTTTCAACCATGAGCATCTACAAATCTTGGGTGTTCTCTTCCCTTTAAGAGTGGGACATTACAAACACCAGAGATATAAAGGGAAATTCAAACTCCAACTTGTAAGATCTATCATAAATATCATTAACCAGTGGGCTGTGTTGCCACGTTTCCATCCACACATTTCACTTTCAGTATGTTCAATAACCCTAAAGGACTTAGAATTCATGAGTCTGAAATGTTTACCAGTTTTGACACTAAAAATACATACTTACTATACAACTTGGATTATTTTTTACAACTGTACTACTCTGTGGTTTTGCCAAACTTAATACTACTGGTCTTGCCAAATTTAATGCTTATCTACTTCTACTGTCTTGGTTCCTAAAAGAGCAAACCTGTTTCTTAAGGGTAGTGCCTCATGGGGTTAATGTTTGTATTATCTGATGTAGAAAAACATGGATAATCTTAACTGTGTCTGACAAGGCACCCATGAAAAAAACCCTTACACATCTTTGTTGGGATTATTGCAACACAAAGCTGAACCCTGTTTGCAGACAGTATCTCTGAGTAAAGTACAGAAAGGTCCCAACCTCAGGGTGGAATGAACAGCAGAATTTTCTCTTTTGATTTTCTAAAAGATATCATTATACAAAGCAATAATGTTGATGCTGTTCATTCTGAAAAGAATCTGCCACCTTCAGAGATCAGGACACACAATATGGGCAATTAAGCTTTAACTGAGATTTGGCTCAAAGTAAGCATAGATGCAAATTAAAGTACGGCAGTGTGGAGCTTACTAGAAGGTCCTGAACTATGATCTTCATCTTTAATAATTACACAAAGAATCATAAAGATCATTCTCTGGTAAACAGCTGTCTGAAAATTACAGGAGGAACCAGTTTTAAGTATTATACCTTCACTTATTTTCTTCATAATCATCTGCAAAAAGAAGGTAATGGTGGAAAGTATGGAATGTCTTTTTTAAGAGGGTAAAGGATAACAGTGTTTATTCTCAACATTTACCACCAGAGAGCTTACATCACCCTGTATCAACCTCAAAACTAATATTTAAGCATAACTGACCACTTTAAACAAAATCAAGAGGGGAGAAAAGCAGTTCATTTGAAAAGAACATCCTGCCCTCTAGCATACAACACAGCATTCCTGTGCAATGAGATTAGATGATAACTTCAATAAAAGAACTGTACTTTTAACCGGGGCAACAGAAGCATTTTTCCTCCCTGGTAATCCCTCACCACTGGTGCTTTACTAATTCTGTAAGAATAGCCTACACAGAAAGGCTGAGAGAACAGTAGTTGTCCACTCTCCAGCATCTCTCACTGCTCAGAGAAAAATCTTTCTTCCTCATCCTTCTACTCTTTGAGTATGCAGCTGCATATTCCCTTCCAAAACAAGACTGGTTGTAATATTAGCAATTTCAAAGTTTTAAGTAGGAAGATACAGCTTAGGTATTAAAAACCAGAGGGTTGCCATTACTTGAGAGGAGTCTGTTGGATGCCATTGTCCCCTGCATTTGCACAGATGAACCGCTAATGAGAGAATTCAGGCATATTTTCATTTGAACTCTAAAATGTCCTCAAAAAGCTCCAATTCTGTGCCAGAAATTTCATCCTCATGGGTTTAAGCAACAACAAAGAGGAATCCATTTGCATTCTCTACACAAAATTTTAGCCAGCAGAAGGCCATTCCCTGATGTCAAGGAAAGAGGACTGTTGCTCATATCACTCTTTATCCCCAGTTGTCTACCTGCTCATGTGAAGGCCACACCAACTTAATCATTCTGAAGTTTTGATATTATAAAGAAATCCTAATGATAATGTACGTTCAATTTTAAAAGAGAATTCACATGTCCTATACCTTTCACTGTACCCAAAACCTCTACATCTCTCCATCTGCCAAACTGAGGCTTCTGCATTTTAGAAGTGTTCCATTAGATCCCCAAAATTTAGGTCTTCTGTTAGGCCTGGATCTCTACAGGCTGGATGTCTGTATGCCAATGGCAGCTCCCCTCTGAGAGGTAAGTAAGGAAAAGTGCCCAAGCGTTATATTTGATCAGTTCTCCCACTACATAATTCCAGCTAGAACAGAAATCTGTGCACCTCCCACCAACCATGCAGGCTGGGTCACAAACATCGCCACAGGTATGCACATCTTTTCGTTCCTTCCCTGAGCAGGAGGGAAGGAAGCAATATTTCCTAGTCATTGCAAGGATACAAAAATTGTACATACAAGGAAAAGTTACAAAAGCATACTCCAAATATTCTGAAAATGGGTGTATTGTTCCAGAAAAGTCTTTGGTCATGGTCTGAATACAACTTCCTCATACAGACTGCTACCAATGAACAAAAAAACCCTCTTAACAGAGGGAACAAAAACGCAATTATTAAAACAAAAGAAAGGGTTGCTTTTGGACACTCTGCAGTAACTTCATTCAAGGAAAGTCATCAAGAATCTCTAGACAGAAACCAGAAAAGCCGTCAGTCAGGTTCCTCTGTGTTTTAAAATTACTCTTCTTGGAAATGGAAAGTTTCAACATACAAGTATTAAGATATCTCATCTGAAGTAAATCCCTCCACCTACTCAAGGACCATGTTGCCAAAGGTGACAGATACCATATTGCACTCACTATATCTCCACTAGACAATAAATTAAGTTTGCAATATAAAGTTGTTCAAGAGCAAGATAAAATATCAGCAGCCACACATCCAAATAGATACTTAACATGGAAATGGCAAAAAGCACTGCTTCAATTTACACCACTTGATTTTGTAGAAACCCTAAAGCTGTCTAAGGAATTAATGTCCGTGTGCAGACAAATGGAAAATGCCTAAATGTTCCAGGAGGAGATTAAGGCTGAGTCTGAAATGAAAATATAGGAAGACAAAAGCAGCAGTAACTTGCAAGAACCATTGTCAGATAGCTTCTTGCAAGTAGCAAAATGATACAGTTTGACATAAGTAGGTTTAATACCATATCTTTAGGACAGGGACTTAAAACAATATTGGTTGGGGAAACTGAAGTTTCCTTCCTTTGAGAGCGAAAGGGTGTTTTAACAGACTACTGTAGGCTGCCCTAATTGGCAGTAGAACTCGTCTTCACGTGTCTTTGAATAAAGTCCTAGTCCTTCCGCCTTCAGTGAAGGCAAAAGTTTCCTCCCAGAGTTTTACTGTGCAAGCTCAAATTAAAAAAAAAAAAAAAAAACCCACAAGCCGCAGAATAAAGACATCCGAATTTTAAACATAGTCCTACTACAACTTTCCTTTAATATGTTGAACGAATTCTCAAATTTCTACTTCATTTTCTTCATTTTTATAAAGATGAGATGGCAGCAATACATTTTAACTCACAGAATGAGGACAGAATTACGAGCATTTGCAAACCACTGATCTCCCAGAACGAAAGGACCTAGATTAGCACAACACATTATATCAGTCCTTAGAACGAGCTGATTTGAAGGGAGCAGCAGCATTATGTAAATTAGTTACAAGAAAGAAATTAGAAGAAGATTCAAATACAGTCAAAAGGTTGAATAAATATAAAGTTTAGTTATATACCCATTTGCTCCATATACATATTTTCTGTTTGCACACAAAAAATGGAAGCTACTACATTTTCCAATTATATTACAAAAGAAGATGACCATTCTAAGAAGTTCCAAATACATTATTTCAATTCTGTAACCCTGTATGTTCTCATAAAGGCTGAAACATCTATATTATATAGAGACATACATACACATCACCTTTCTAATTTTATAAACACTGAAAGAAAAAAGCCGTGATGCATACAAATCCAAAGTTTCAGGCTATTTTTAGAGTTGACCGCAATGTACAAAAACCACCTGAAATTTCCCATGTCCTCAACAACAGTATCCCTCTTCCTCAAAAACATAAGTGTAATTTTGCAATTCATAAGACACATCATAGTTTCCCAGTTCATGCAGAGTTCTACGCAATGCTGTTACAAGCTGAACAATTCTTAGAATTGCCAGTTTGTTCACTCTGAAGGTAGATTGCATAGTGCTATGCCCAGAAAATAAAGTATCCATCAGGGTTTTTTATGGTTTGTCCTCTGAAAAAGGAAAAAGTTGTATGGGAAAGAATATAAAACGTTAGGTACAACTTAATGTCCATAATTTCATGTTTATGCATCAGATAAATATCACAAAAATAAAGTGATAGCAAAAAATAAATCAGTTTGACCTGCATAACCAGGGCATAACTGAGAAAAGGTCTATTTTCAGGATGGTCCCATGGAAATTATTAAAACTAGTTACAGAAATTAAAGATGTGTGAAGGTGCCTTTCTGCGATGACAAGCCTAGAATTATTGCCTAGACAAGCAATAGCCTAGAATTATAGTTTTAGAACAGAAATTCTGCTATATTCTCAAGTATTTCAGTGAGATACACTAAAGTGGTCTCTTTCAGGACATTGAATACCTTCTTTGTTGCTCCTATGACAATAACGTAAGGGTTGTCAACTTCACTGAAATATATCAAAATCTAAGGCAAAATAAATGCAAACATTTTAATCCACCATTATGGTTCATAAGAAGAAAGCAATAAGCAGCAAGGCATGCAAAAATTCAGAGTTCAGTACAAACATTACTCCAGTCATACCACATATTCTGTACAACTTACAACACAATTTACTAAAACCAGTAAAATAAAACCATGTATAACTGAAAAAGCAAACATGTCAAAAAATCTACAATGAGCTTATTAATACCACATAAACAAAAAGCTCACTTAAACCCACTGTAAAATTCCTAGACTGGTTTCAGTAACACCCCTTCCTCCACCCGGGGTATTTTGGCTCATGTTACTGCATATTAAGGTGAACAAGCAACTACTCATGCTCCTTCTCACATCTCTCATTAGCTGTAATTAACATATCCGTACTTCATGTATCCTGTCTCAAACTGTCATATGTTCTCTTAAAAGAAATTTTAACTCCTAGGGCCTCTAATAGAAGTCATGGCAATCTGGGAAACATAAGCGATAATTCTTCTCTCCTGCCCTTTTTGCCTTTATATTCAGGAGACTGGCTGGCTCCCTAAAATTGGGAACCTTGACTTAAGGAGATGCATGCAATGAAGTGGTATAAATCAAAGCCATCTGCATGCCTATGCGTGTGCCACAGCCATAACTGAATGCAGCACTCCTCCAGAGGGCACAGAAATCTTTTGAATACCACCAAAAACCATACAAGTCAAACTTTTACACTTTTAAACAGGAACAGCTGCAAATATGCTTCAGACTGGCATTTAAAGGAAACCTAAAATGCAAACTTGAAATGTGGCTCCTCTTTTTCCCCAACCAAAAACTTGAGCAAGTTTACTTTTTAGGACAGAACATATGTCTGTCTTCATACATTTACTCCCACTTATCAATCTCTACCCTTCCCATCACAAAACCCAAAATTCCATTTGTGATCCACAGAAATTCAAGACTGGGAATTCATAAGGCTGACTACCAGAGAGGAGGCGCCTTTAAAGGAAGAAAGTCATATTCGGCACAACAGCTCCTCAGCCCATGACTGTTTGTTTCACCCTCCCATCATGAATTGCTAATACAATGCAAATAAAAATACACACAACATTGCAACCCAACAATATTTTGTTCACACAATTAAACAGTAACAACATAGTTACTGGAACATTAACTTCTGTCATAGATTGTATTCTAAATTAATAATATTAATCTTCAGTGTTTTCTATGGTAGTCCTGTAATATGACTTGAAACAGATCCCTACACATCTATTAACAAGTGAACAGAAGTCTCTTCTATGCCTAGAATGTTCATTATAAGATCTCAGTTCTGGTAAAACAAAACCTTTAGACTGAATTTTTTGCCTTGTTAAGAAAAGATAAACCTATTTTGCTTATGAAGGACAGATCAGCCATTTGAATGCATTTCTGTACTACAAGCATGGAAGCTAGAGAAATATAAAATAGTATGAGAACTGCATTACATTGACATAAAGGTAGTTTAATAATTCAAGGTTTATTTGGAGGTTTGTTTGCAACTGTAGGAAAGGTCAGACCTTGTATGCATAAGGTATTAAGGTTTGCACATAAAGTCTAAGGTAAGGATAAGTAAAAAGGCTTGTTTACCATACAGTTGCTCAGTGCTGTAGAGAGCTAACATTTTTAAAACCAATGCAGTAATAAAAGCACGGATTACTGAAAAGATTCTGCATAGAGATCAGCACACATGCATCAAGACTTCAACTGAAAATAACAAAGTTAACACACAGATTGTGGGAAGAAGTTTTACTGTTTCAAGAGATGTATGGCTTTGAGTTACACTTAACATCCTTATTTTAAATCTCTCATTAATTTTCCTCACACTTCTTGGATTTAATACTCTAAAGGTAGACTCCTATGCTTTTGCATTAAACACTTCCCACACTGTTTAGTGGCAGTCAGATACAACAAATTGTTAAGTTTGGACCTGGCCTGTTCTGTTTAGAAAGGAACTTATTACACCAATAAGCATCTACGTTGGCCATCCATAACTGGATGCAGGGATAGATATATCCAAGAGGATGCAGAAATGCTGCTGCTCTGGGACTGCTAGCTAAGTATTTGAACATGCACCTGTGCATATTCAAGTATGCACATGTGTTCACATTAAATAAGCTCAAACTAACTCTTACCAAAACATTTCATCAAAGAAGACGGCAAGACACTAAAAATACTCAGTCTAGTAGGAGCAGGAATAAAGATATAGCCTTAATAGTAGCCAACAGAAAACAAAAATATTCCACAGTTGCAGAAAACATAAAAAGCATGTTTCAGGAAAAGCAAACTTTGGGCTCATACAGAAATGCTTCCACATCACCTACACTACCTTGGAAGAAAGCAAACACAGAAATTTCTAAGCTCAAGAAATAATTATTTCTGTTCTTCTAACCCAAGCTTCACTGACCAAATTCACAGAAGTCATACTAGCATAAAATTAATTTTATTTTATTCAATTCTTTTTGCCTCTTGACCTAAAAAACAGAAGTGACTGCTTCTCCTGCAAACTCCGACATCCTCTCCAAATCATCCTCATGTAGGTACGAATGGCAGCACCATAAGCTAGCAGAAGGGGCCACAACACAGACTGCATCAAGCAGGTCAGCTGCAGGTAGGAACACCTTGATCATCTGCAGTATCTCCAGCCATCTTTCAGATGTGAGAGAGGAGCAGAGGACCTCCACGCTGGCTCAACCAATGGCCAGGCTGCAGAACAGGTGCTTTCAGAACAGTCACATCAACACAGTGCAAATGCAGCATAGGGCAGACATCATCTGTGCAAGCTGCACATCCATCAGGAAGGATTTAACCAGTCTGCACCTACTTTAAGCAAGAAGCTGCAATTATTTTATCCTATGGTTTCCTTTACTTACTTGCACTTTCATATCATCATGACTTTGTTCCGCAGTTTAAACATGATTTATACCCTCAATTTAACTTTGATTCCTAGTTTCTAATAACATCAGTCCATTGTCCAAACACTGCAAAGGGATATTAAACAAGCTTAGATGGTCTCAGGAATTTGCCCACCAACATTAAACAAAGAATAATTGGTTGCCATAATATTGTTTTAGATAACAGTTTCAGATAAACAAAGTATAACTGTAATGTCCCTGCTCCAAACCAAGAAAATAAAAAATAAATTTAACAACTGTTGGACAATATTGCAAAACCTTGTATTATTAAAACACATAAGTTGTTATAGCTTATTCCAAAGAATTGTTACCCAATTTCAAATTATACACATGCAGAAGAACAATCACAAATAAAAATTTTGAGTTTTATGAGTGGGTACTGCCCACAGCTCAATATGAAGCTCTATTGTCTTTGTCCAGACTCTACAAGCTTGCTTACTAGCTTCAATATGTCACCCTCAGGAGTTTAGGTTAAATTGTCACTGGTTTGAAAATGTAGGCTTCTAGTAATACACGCACAAACACACACACATATATAAATAAAATTAAACTATGCCTAATAAGTACCTAAGTTAGTTTTGAACTCTTTTTAATGATACATTTCTCTGTAGAGCAGAGAACGCGCTAAAAATGAAGAGCAGATGGCTTCTTTAAAGTGTGATTTAAATATGTGGCACATGCATGACATGTGCCTTTCCTTGATTTTCCAGACACTAATTATTAACTAAGACTTCTGAAGTACGCATAAATGCATGGAATTTAATAATCAGTCAAGTATTTAGACACAAAAGAGAAGTCAGTAGAATTTTATGGATAGACAAAAATTAACTTAGCAAAACTAGAGTATATTCTGTGCTAAAAACATAGTCAGCACTATGAAAAAAAATGTTAGAATAATACAAGTGCTTGTGCACATACACAGAGACACAAAGGAAATTGTTTCCATTTTCACACCTAAAAGCATAAATATGCCTTAGAATTCTACCATTTCCCTTATGAAATCCAAGTATTAATAGGCAGGTTTTTTTAATGAAAACTGTTTTCTCCCATTCAATAGAGGATCTACCTCTTTGCCCCAACAGCCTGATACCTCTTTTTTACTGTCTGTATTGAATATTCAGTTCCCTTTCATCCACCTCTGTATCTTGGGTTTGCCAGTCCTTTTTTTTTTCCCAGTGCTCCTTATTCCTAGCAGTCTCCCCAGCACAGTGTCATCAATATTTTTAGAATATACATTCCTGCACACACTGATTCCAAATACAGCAAGCATACATACTCCATACTTGCATATATATCATTAGGAGACTTCTAGGACCTTATGCTGTCAAACCTTATTAAAGTGACGTTTTTAAGACTGACATTCCATTTTCTCTAAGCTTGTTTTGAGCAGACATTTAGCAGAAACCTCCCCCCATTCAGGATTTTAATCAAGAGAGAAAATTAGGAAAAAGTTAAGTCTGCTATCTAAGAAAAAGATCTATTAGGTCCTGTCTGGACTAGAGAAATGTATTCTTCTAAGCATCAATTTAGTCTTTGCAATGCACTTGTAAAATGTCACACGTTCACACACAGAAAGCATTGCAGATCCTGTTAAAACTAGTTTCATTAACTCTAAATGCTATTTCAGTCGGGCTGAATTAATGGCAGCTAAGTTAAAGGTTTACTGGCATTGTAGTTAATGCTGATGAAAGAACTTACCTATCACTTTCCCCACAATATGCTCACAGCCCTTTGAAATCTGCCCAACTTCACCATTACTGAGACACCTACCACAAATTTGTGGGATGGGTACCCAAACTTCAGTGCAGTTCACAAAGCACAATCGAGGAGAGAGGAAACCTGTGACAGCTTGAAAAGCTTATCAGCAGTGGACACTGCAGAGCTTAATTTGCTGAGTGAGACACAATTCAAATTTCTTGACAAAGGCTTACAGCTATGGCAAAGCCTCCAAATCAGAATGAAAATCTAAACTTAAATTTGGGCTATCTGTAGAAAGAAGTAGCAGCCTGAGAGAAAGAGAGTGATCTATCCTCTGCTTGAAAAGGATGCCTAGAGATCTCTTTCGGTTTTTTTTTTTCTAATATATGCTGCTAACAACACAAAACCATTTTTCAAACAGAAGAAGAAAACCAATATGCTGAAATTTAAGAAAATCCTCCCTTTTTTCAAAGAAGACAATATTTTCATTTTGCATCCAATGTTTGCTTGTTTGTTGAAGTTTTCTTTTGTCCCAAATTGTCACGTTGTCCTCGTTATAAAAAAAAACATGGTTTTTTTCAGCAGTAGCTAAAAGTCTAATTGGATGACTGATTCAGTATTGATACACCATGCATGTTGCAATGACAGATTGACACAGTTTCAAAAAACAAATAAATCACTTCCATTATGTCAGAGCACAATCATCAGAACAGCAGGATCACAACATGAGTCTCTCACTATGTCATGAAAGAACATAAAACCAAAACATGGCATCTTTGAATTTGTTTGAAATACATTTTAGTGAAACAAAACAGCATTTCAAAGTATTAACAATGCCTGCAAAACAGAAATTTTAAATGCTGATCAGCTCTACATGAAAAAAAATTGTTGCTTGTCTTTAATTCACTTAATTTTCAAAGCCTGTTTAAGAACAACTACTATATAAGCCAAAAGGCTGATGGAAGAGATTTCTATTTCTAATCGACAAAATAAAAAAGAAAGAATGAAATATATAAGATGCTAGAAGTTGTTTTCTTTTCTAGACAAGATCCATCATAATAAAATGGTAGGATCAATTAACAATTTCCTAGCACTGCACCAAGGCTATCTAACCACTATAAATTCTGTTGTAATTTTTGCATGTAACAGTTTATTTCACCAAACCATTGTCTGTTCAAAGCTATAAAAACTGTGGGAGACTCTTCTTGTAAATGAATCTTAATCAAAATTTGTTTTGAGCATTGCTGTGTTTTCCAAGACTCCTAATGCATCCTTGTCACAGAGCAAGGCATATAGCATTCAACATTCTGCAGGATAAACTGCAGCAAAATTGACATTGTGGCAATAGAGGCTATATTTCTATTAAACTTACAGAACAAGGGGCCAACTGAGTTTTAAATAAGACCAAGTACCACATGGCTATACTAGGAGTCTCATTTCTGTCAGCAAGTCTGTTACCAGTTGACCGGGGTTCCAACAGATGATCTGGTATGCAAGTTCATTACTGAATCTGTCCACACCCTATATTTTTCATACTGGAGTTCTGTCAGGCCAATGAAAACAACCTGACAAACATCCTGCAGTGCAACACTATCCCTCTATGTATCTGTTTTATTAATGTGTGTTCAGTGCAGCTTAACATATGAAAATGTTACAGTGAATTATTCTCCTGTTATCAGAGACTTATCTTGGCACTAGGCTTAATACTATATTTGATTCTCAAACTGGCTTTGTAAACATGAAACTGTTATGTCCACAGTCTATAACAAAAAAAGTGTTTTGATAATGATTGTTCTGGTATAAAAGTTTACAAGCATGGAAAAACTACTGTCCATTATCCAGATTTAGAAGACGGACTCTGCTTGAGATAAAATTGAGATCAAAGAACCCTAATCCCAAAGATGAACAACAAATTTTAAAAAATTCATGGGAAATGTATCTAATACAATAAACTAGTACTACTAACTCAATTTCTTCATTCTTTGTATACTTGTTATTACATAACTGACAAAAAATGGGAGATGAGCAGAAAAAGAAATACTCTGTGCATTCACATAAATTTATAGCTGAGTCTCCTGAGGAGAGAACAATTCCATAAATCTGCTGCACTCACAATATGTGTTGTGACTGGCTAGTGCACTCCTTTCTGGACATGCCAATGCTACAGGCACAGAAGGCACTCTCTGAACACATCAGCTGCAGGCCCACCCAAAGCACTGGATTACAGATACCACTGGGATCTAGGTGGGCAAGGCAAACACTGACAAGGGTGAAAGGCAGAATTGAGCAAACAGGCCTCCAGCACATCTTTCCAAGGAGTTCACTACAGCTTAGACTGCATGGGCAGAATGTGGGTCATCACATTTATTATTTAGGGAGGATATCAGAAAGTCTCAGAGATAACATATCCAGAAGCATGATGTTTTCAGAATTCAGAGTAGAAACTCCAAGATAGAGAACTCCTAGTTCTCTTCATTTGATTTAACAGTGTAATTGCAGTCCACAAGGGAGAGAAATGCTTGTCCTCCATGCAGCTACGCAAAGAAACTACAAAGCCTTGTGCTTCACACCATTATGTGCCATCCCTTGAAACTTCCTGCCTTCTCCCACATCTATACTGCTCCTGACTAAAAACGATCTTCAATAACAAGCAGACATGAAAAAATAAATTCCAAAATATTAAAAATATGATCCTAGGTAACACAAACTGAATCAACCTACAGCAAATACACAACACGACCCTTTCAAAATACACAGCATTGAAAAACAGATTCACATTAAGGAACACTTCAAAGACCATTAAGACTAATTATCATCTCAGAAAATTTGGAGAATATACTGAGCAGGAAGTTTCTTTCCAAGGCAATGAAGACTCACATCATCTAGCAAGCATATCCAAGGAGTGAAAAGGAGTTTATGTATAATCTCATATACTTTTCATGAGCCTTATAAACTTTTGGCAGATTTAGTAATCTTCCATAAGTCTCCAGATTTCACAAGTCCTATTAAAATAAAATTCCTGATGTTGAAAGAAAAAGGAAGTAGAAGAACACCTTAAGCAACGCAATATGGACAGAAGGGAGAGCAAGGGGAAAGAACCAGTCTTTATTATATCTCACAAACACATTTTGGGTTGCTCTTGAGGCCAAAAAATATAAAAGCGACAAAATACCACTGATTCAGCATGCCGACAGTAATTTTATGTCAAAACTACGAACCACAATGCAAAGCTCCTGCAATTCAAATTACCCACACTTTACTTAATTTCAAGGACCAGCAGTAAATAATGATTCATTCAGTAAGATATTAATTGCAGAGCTCTCCTTTCATATGTTTTCTATGAAATATGAGGTAAGAATCAATTTTAGTGTCTACAAAGAGCAACAGATATGGCAATCGTAAAAAGCAGCAAATCATCCAAAAGAGGGACAGATGAAGACAAAGATGAAGCCCAAATAAACACCCAAGGACAGTATTTAACAGTTCTGAATTAATAATCAGTTGTCCTGTAATTTTTGTCAGAATTATTTCCGCCATGTTTATTTCTTCACGTACAGTAAAAACTCACAGCATGAAAAGCAAATAAAATATAAATCTGTTGCAGATGAAAGTCCCAAACCTCTGATTACTTTATTATTGGTATTTAAAAGGTAAAAGTCATAATCCTGGGAGCAGCACCACTCACAGTTCTGAGACACCACCAGCTATACAGTTAATGCAAATCCAGCTACGTGACACCTTTTTTCCAAAAATTTAAACCATTCACAGCAGCTCAATGCCCCTGAGCAAGAAGAAGCAAAAGAATACCCACAGTGGTCTGTCCCTGGCTGATGACAAAGCAAGACCAAACAGAATTCCTAACGAGATGAACTGAGAAGACAATTTTGCCATGGGGATGTCAAGCGGCCTAGATAAAGTCACATGGTAATTTGTCTGCTCAGTCATCTCAGTTACTTTAGAGGACCAACCTTTAATTGTAGCATACATGTGCATTTAATCTGACCTTTGGAAACTTTTTATAACACCAATCAGAAGTTTGTCTATCTAGCTTTGCAAAGATGAACTTCATCAAGACAACTTCTACAGGCAAGAAAAAGCAAACAAATTCCAATTATGCCACATTGCTGCTCTGACTTTGCTCTGACTTTCTGACCTTTCTGTCATACAATCCCTCTCAGCCTTGTTACATTTCACTCAGATTTCTAGCCAGTTCTAATCCAGAAGCCAAGACTTCCCATCATTCATACAACAAGTGAAACTTCTGTCACTTAGTCCTCTCATTTCCCTTTGAGAGAGGGAATGTCTATTGCACTAATCTCTTCTACGTAAGCATGAAAGAGAGGAAGATCTATTTAAGCAGAACACTGGCACAAGAGTGTGTTTAAGTATGTTTAAGCTAGCTGTGACTGTGTCTAGCCTGGAAATTAGGAGGTGTCATAAAAAATTAGAAGCTCTTCTAAAGCACTGGTGCTTAAAAAATGGCACAGAGGAGAGAACTAACAAGTTAACCAAGGCAAATATTTACAACTCTAGGAACAGAAATACGTTAAGAGGATTGTTTGAAAGAGTCAGAAGGTTCCTGATAGTCATCTGTTCCCTGCAGATGAGCCAGGAGAATCTCCAATGCATTCAACGTCCGGTCAGAACAATGCCATTATATTGTTCTTAAAATCTTTGCACTGTCCTGTCGTTGTTTCCAGAAAGACAAGTGTAATATAGTAACATGAATGCCAACACAAGAGAAGTTCAGTGTAAACAGTTCATTAAAATCAACTGGGATTCACAGGTTGTGTGTGCATCAGAGCAGATAGACCCAGGAAATACCCAGATAGCTTTCTAGGGAAACCATGAGCCTTTCTAGGTTACCAAATCTAGCCCCACACTACCAGAGACAATAGCAGGCAATCTTTCCCATAATGACATTTGGTTCTGTAGGTAAGTTCATTTCACTTGCTCCCATAACTTCTCTCTGCAGATAATTAGAAACATATTTCTCATTTTTAATTTCCTTCTTTTCATAGGAAAAATTTATGCAGTAGATTTATTAGCAGGTTAAAGCAAAGAGCAATGGCAAGTTAAATATGGTTATTTGCACTGAAATAGAGCAGTAAGGCCTCACAGGACTTGACCAGTTACCCGAAGCAACAGCTGGACATTAAAACCTGTGCTCACTTGAGTCTTACTTTGCACCATTAAGAGATGTTGAGTAACGTCTTTAAAGCCATCTAAGGATCTTTCATCAATGTATCCAGTAATATTTATAGAAACCAAAAACTTCTCCCTGATGATAATAAAATATGAAGAAATAAACACTGGAAGAGTTAATGTATTATAAAGACTGTTAAATGCTTTGCTTGCATTTTTATATAATTACTAAAATTCTACTCTCTGAAGAAACTACTTGAAAGCAACACACTTCAGTATTCTGTTCTCTGGATGTAAACAAAATTAGACCTGCCAATCTTTGTGACCATAATAAATTTTTTTTACCCTTTCTTCTATTTTTGCGCTTTGGAATAAGCCATATTCCAATCCTCCTCTAGATTCTTCTACATAATTTCAAAGTGTCACAACTTAATGTGCACAAACATGCCAAAACCAACCTTTACAAGAAGATTACTAAATGCCCAAATTGCACTCTAAAAATTCACTTACAGGACTTCCGAAGACAGCAAGATGGCACCTTATTGTCAAATTCCAAGCTGAGTTTACTAGGTGAGGGAAAAAAGCATCATTTTTACTAACAAGGACTTAAAATATGCAGAAGTCAAATGACAAACCTTCACAATGGCATTTTCACATTCCCAAACAGTGACACCAAATAATTCAGGTTGCAAACATGAAGCTTCATGTATTAAAACATGTGCCAATCCACCAGAAATGAAATTGCACAGGGATAAGAAAAAGTCTGGCTGACTGCAAACAGCTGAAAGAAAAGAAGCATTGCTAAATCAATCATATTTGAACCTTCCTGGAGGTAGATGAAGCAGCCAAGAAAAGTCTTGGCCTGCTTTATTATAAATTATATATTTATAAATTATAAATTAAGCATAATCATGATTTGGTGGCTTAAAATTATAGATTAGGATGCCATTACAGCATGTACTGCTCCCTCATTAGATCTGCACTGGCACCTGGGCAAGACCCAGTCACTGTAAACACCACACTTTGATCTCCTGCTTCACTCAGCCAGGACATTTTGAGAAAGTTTTGATAGCCACAATTGTTTTATTCTATTTTATTCTCACTACTTGGGATATACATCCTTCAGCTGATTCATTTTTAAATCACTTCAGTACTTAAACTGTCACACTCAACACATAATCTGACACCACAGAGTCATAGTTTGAGTATTTCAGTTCTATTACTTTTAATTCTGTAGCAGTTAATCATATTTTACTAAAGGTAAAATGTTAATCTTCTGATGTTAAAAATCATCATACGTTACCTTTTTATGGCCGCACATTAAAATAAGGATACTTGCCAATTACCTAGAGTCTTCTTTTCAGGATTTAAGTGAGACATTGACAAGAGGTCAGCTCAGACTCTCTGCGGTACAACAGTCTGCTCTGCATGCCAGAGGTGCTCTCCTTAAATTTCCTAATACTTCGCAGCTGAAATTAGCACATCTCACCAATTTTCTAGTCTACATTGGTGTGTCCATATTTAATTCTGAGTAAAAATATACCAAAAAGCATCTGGCTCCAAACTGTTTCCTATAAAATGGTTGCCCTATTGCAAGCTCAAAACTCTGACAGAAATCCTTCAAAAATCCTGTGGCTCTCTCTGACACATTAAAAGCAAATTTTTTGTTGTTTTAATATTGCTACATCTCATGACTTAAAACACACCTCTACACACACCACCAGAATGAGGTCTTAGACTGCAAGCATTTCCCAGAACGCATTTTTTCTCCATACTTGTCAGCAAAGCAACTAGCAAATTGTTAATCACCTATAATTAAAGGCATCATAAGCCCAGAACCCATCAGAGTATATCTCCAGTTGGTTCATGTGGTCCTTTATATATAAAATATGCCTTTTCATTCACTCTGAGTACCCTTTTCTACTTGGGTACCTCCTTCCAACCTTCTTTTAAGACATGACCAAGAAATGCATTCTTTAACATGTATTTTTATGCATAAAACAATGAAAATTACAAACCTGTGTAAAATACTTCTCTCAGTCTTTTCCTTAACCCTAAAAATTTTTGCTTTTATTTAAAATTTTCAGTGTGTCCATGAAATGCCATAACTTGAGCAACATGCTTACATTTAACCTTCATGTCACACAAAGGCCAGCACGCAGTACCACAAATTTTTAAACAGGTGAGTAGGAGAGAAAACAGCAGAATTGCCCGATGCCACATCTGATAAGTCAGGAAAAGCAGAGAACGGAGCTGGAGATCCATTGGACTTCCAGGCTCATTCACATGGCTCACAAGCAACACACTCTATCTCAATAGTTACTTTTTCCTGTGACCACAACTGTATACTGCAGGTTGCACACACCTGCTCTACCCTTAGCACTCTACTTGCAATGGTAAGCAAGACATCCTGAGATAAAGTTCATACAGAACCAGATGCAACACACTAATTTCATTTTTAAATGGAAGAAAAGCACTGTGGTTTTGGTGGTGATGCTGATTATATTTATTTATTTTTATTCCATTGTTTCCACAGTCAGATCAACAATTATTAGCAATGTTGGTCAGGTTTTTGATGTTCCGCTTTCAGTGTTGACTTCAATACAGGCATCAAAGCTCTTACACACATTAAAAAAAAGTCAACATTCATACAACAACTACCATCCACTTAGCTGGCAAGAGCACATATACCTCTGTCTGTATGCAAAAATGAAAAAAATATTTTAAGTGTAAGACTAAAAACCTGACAATGTACAACTCAAAATGCACTTCTGCTGACAGAGCCTAGCAGGTGAAACTGCTCCCTCCCTAAACCTTCTTTACAGCCATGCTCTGCTGCTAAGTAAGCAAATCCATGGACCACTGCCTGACCAGGTAGCTTGCTCTATGAGACTCCATACCTTACACAGGTGGCAAGCTCAAGGCTACAATTTTTACTTTAACATAATTGCCTTGAATTTTAGAAGACTTCCTCCTTCATGCAGAGGACAGTCTCCCACTGTTCACAATGAAGGTATCTGTTATTACAACATTTGGAAGTGACTAACAAGAGTGAAAGCCAAGTTTCATTTCTTACAGATTCTTTAGAATGAAACAAACTGTATCTAAAAAGTGCAGATATGCTTTTTTATTTCTTTTGCAGTTCAGGGGAGGGGGGAGGGAAAAGCATCACTGATTTGTATATTAAAGTGCAAGCATCTGTCCTACTGATGACATTCTAGGGAAGCACATTAGCATAAAATTTAACGATGTCAAATAAGTGGATGTGAAATAGGGACTGAGTAAAGACACTATTTCCAAGCCTGACAGAAACATCACTGTTTAGAAATGCAAATGATACCATTATGTTCAATAATTATATGAAAATATGAACAGTTCAGCATGTTTTCCAGCCCTGATGGCGGTTAATGGGATGTACGCTTATGTAAATAACTACTATTAAAGCTAATGCTGAAAAAAACTAATAAATTCATACTAAAGCAACTGATTTAGTACGCTTTTAAACCCCAGCAGTGCTCACTTATTAGAAAGGAGTGCATTCTTATGTTTAGAACTCATTACTGTTACAAGTCACTGCAACTCCATCAATTACCATGCATTAATGAAAATGGGACACATACAAAAAAAAATTATTGCCTCTCAGCAGTTTTCTTTAAAGACAAAATATAAGGGTATTACCATCACTGGGCCTTGAGGGAAACTTATCAGCAGCATAATCCTTATTACTGCAACTGTACTCCCTGTTCTATAAATTATATGGGGTATTTTTTGTCCCAAGAAGGAGATGACCTTTATGTACCTTTTTTGCCATATGTGCAATGAAAGTGACCATACTGCCATCAGTAAAAGCTTACCATTTAGCTTACCACAGTTAAAATGTACTTAAACACAAACATACCAGGATCTGAACTGAAAACTGTAAATGTGAAATGAAAAACTACACCTCCTTAAACTAGACCAAAGAAGGTATAATGGCAGTAGAACTAAGGATAAAAGGTATATGTGGAAGTCTTCAATTAAGTTCTTGTAGCTGGATAAATTCCATCCAATTTTACACTCACACTTTTAATAACTTCCTAGAGAGCCATGGAATTAAGACTTTAAGGATGCTATTCATTCCTGTTTGGATGTTTTCTCTGACTCCTCAGTATTACTCAAAATTGTTAGCCCTGATTAAACATCACAACTAATAGAGGAAACAAAACCAAGACTGTTATTATAGTAATGAATTCCTAAGGAAGTTAAAAGCTGAGATTTACTTAATGTCTACAACTCTACAACTAACCCAGTTTCATTTTGTAAGTAGTCTGTGGAAATGAGGTATTACTGTAACATCCACTAGATCCTAAGAAGTTTAGCAAGGCTAAAAATGCATTTATATTAGTTTGCATTGACTGACAGTTTGAAATTAAGGATGGATTTGAACAACCTTACAAGATACTAGGACAAAGAACTGATGCCAAATGGAGAAGATTAATGTAGGACAGTTACCAGTTCAGTCTCCGCTGCTGTAAAACAAGATGGCATTTTGCTGTGGGAAGGCACAGACTTGCAGCTCTTGACTGCAAAAGCACCGTCACTAAGGACCATGAAATCCCACATCAATAGAAAGAGGTTAAGAAACAGATGCTGTTTTCATCATGCTTGAATAGTGACAACATTCTTACAGGCTAGCCAATGTCCACTCTAAAAGCCAATGTTAAATGAATGGTATGCTTAAGTGCAATGCAAAAATAAATAAATAAATAAATAAATAAATAAAGGCAAAAATAAAGCCTAGCCCAGCCTGAAAAATTTCCAATCTAAAAGCAGGCAGCAAAACAAGGCTTTCAGAGAGCCAGCAGCTCACAGAATACAACAGTAAACACATGATGACAGTCACTGTGACAAATGTTTAATGGGAGAGAGATGGAAGAAAAAAACCCCACAAAACTATCTGATTGCTTTCACTAAATCTCTGTTGAAAGAGAGGTATGAAGTGTTTTGCTATCTAGACCATTAAAACTATTTCATGAGTGAAGGCCACTCTAAAAACAGTAAGACAAATTTGCTACTGATTAATAATAAAGCCATTCATTTTATTCTTCAAATCTAAAGTAATTACAAGCCAGAGCATGGCAAATGGATTTAGAAGAAGCCATAACGTCAGAAGAATCCTTTAAAGAAGAACAGTAATTTAAAAGACTGAACTGAATAATGAACTCTCCTGAACAACAATTATTATGAGATTGATTTATTGAAAGTGTATTTAATTATGCAAGAAATGTTTAAACTTTCTAAAATAGTGCAGGAAGACAGTGAAACCAATAGCAGAGTCAGCCCTTCTTCCTCATTATAGTTGAGAAACTGAGGCAGATGGAGAATTCATTTAGTTTAGAAGGATAAAGTACATCAATTTCTCTGAATCCACATTTCTAGTCAATTTGTTACAGTACCAGCTTCAACAATTAATGATCTCATTTTCCCATTTGTGCCTCCTTTTAAAAGATCTCAGTCTTTGTTTCCAAATGAGCAAAATGTCATAAAGAAAAAATTTAACTCAAACACTTTGAAAGCTCACATGCCTAAAGCCAAATATTTCAACAATAACCGCAGAACCAGGGGTCAAATTCAGTCAGGTAAGTAGCCTGGTCAATTTAAGAATCCAGAAAAAGCAGAAAGATGTCTTTCACCTGAGACACTTACAGTGACCAGCCTGACTCCTACAGAGAATTTTTTTTTACACAAACTACTTCACTTTTTTTCCTTAAAACACCTGATAATGATATATGAGATAGCCATGGCTGAAGGTGCTTTTCCAATGACAGGTGTTTCCTGTTTAGTTTAGACAGAGGCAGCCCATCATCATATCCAGTTCTGACATGCCCACCACACAGTCAATATAGATAGTATCATAAATCTGTGCATCAGATACCCAGAGCTGGGAAACAGGCTGTCTGGGAAGCATATAGCTACTCATGGGTATCAACAATCTGGCAGGGCAGAACCCCAGCTCTTACTCAGTTTCAAAATCATCAAGTCTCTAGTACCAGGTACAGATCACCACGATGTAAAAATGTCATGAAACATGGGAGATGAGAGAATGCTACTAGCCCTCAACACTCACCTCAGCGGAACTCCAAAATTCTATCCAAAAGCTGTTGGGTGGGAACACCTCTGCTTCAGTCAGACACACACAGAACACCATTCCACCCTTGATATAGAACACAGAGCAAATACACTTCTCCCATTCCACAGCTGTATTTCTATGCTGACAGTACCATCTCACAGACAATCCTGCACCACTGAGTGCAGTTTTAGGGCAAAAAGCTTGTTCAGCTCACATTCTAGAGAGGCTGTTGTTGACTGCTTAGATGCTGCCTGCTGATTCTGGGTATTTTCATAACATGGACAGTGTTTCTAGATTGTGCTACAAGGCACTAACTGGGATTAAGCACAGAAAGCTTCAAATTAATCCCCAGCCATTGATCCGTTTGAATACTCAACATTACAATATGTTTCACCTTGTTTTAGTTTAAAAGATCATGAAAAATTCAAAATATCTTATTTACCCAAAAGTCTTTGACTGATTTTTCTACATTTAAGTTTGTAAATACATACATTATTTAGCCAATACTGCAGTTATAGAATAGCATATAAATATTCAGGGACTTTTTACTAAGTGCAGCGTTTTTTCAACAGACCACAATGGTTGCTAAGAAACATTTACTAGTAGGATACCTGAAATAACAGTAAGAGAAACACCTTCAAAGAGTAAAGTAGTTGGATAAAATGG
This sequence comes from Acrocephalus scirpaceus scirpaceus, assembly GCA_910950805.1. Lineage (NCBI taxonomy): Eukaryota > Metazoa > Chordata > Aves > Passeriformes > Sylviidae > Acrocephalus > Acrocephalus scirpaceus. The sequence continues at coordinate 20,046,199 of OU383776.1, read as the reverse complement.
AAGAAAAGAGCAAAATACTGATTTTCCATTCTCCTCACACACCTTCAAACAAATTATGATGCACAAGAAGACATATAGTATGCATTCACATATGAAAAATAAAAATGGAAAAAACTTCAAATGATAAGCTGAGGGAGCCAAGTTAAGAAATAAAAGGAAAATAATGATGGTCATTTCAAACCCTCAGTTCATAACTTGTCAAAAACCATACCATCAGGAACAGACTTAGCCGAAGTTAATCTCTAAAATTGTTACTGAGTTTTAAATAAATAGCCTGACTTTCAAAAGCACAAGTCTCCTGCAAACGGCAAATTTGCCTTTATATAGAAATTTTCTTCTGGCCTTTTTTTTTTTTTTTCCCCAGGGGGGAAGGGGTGGGGGCACAGCAAGGCAAGGCCCATTTTCACATACAGATGCTTAACTCCAATGTTAATATCTGTGCCCCACCTCCCCCTGACACTCTGCTGTCATTTTGAGTGCAGACAATAGCAGCCCCAGGGAGGCACACACACATGAATCTGCCATGCAGGACATTGGGACCACACATCTAAAAAAATACATGGCCAAAGCCCTTCTGTGCAAGACCACTTTTGTTCCCTCACCTGTGATGACAACTTGGTAGGTCTGATTAAAAAAGGAAAGGATGCAGAAGTGTTGTATTTTCAGAAGATCAGATTTAACATTATAGGGAAAATAAGGCAGAACCAGGAGTTAAATTCTGTACTCTGATATTTCCTTTTTCTACCATTTCATTCTTTGCATTAAGCAAGCCAGTAACTCTTTTTCTTCTGAAAAATACTGCTTATTTTACATTAACACAGTAAGATAGGAAAAGGACAAAATATATATGTGGCCCTAATTTACGTATGCAAGACTTATACAATGAACAGTACTATCGCAAAACTAAAAGCATTTTATTAAAGTCTCTAGATAATGCTTATAAAGCTCATTATTCTTCCAGCAAATGAATATTCTATGTCTCACTAACACTATAAGCAAATGAACTGTTTTAGTTAAATTAATATTAATGTTAACTGCATGTAAAACCAACTAATTAAGTAGTTCTATAATATTAAGGACATATGTAAACAGAGTCTGTGATCAATTTTAAGACTAACCAAGTAAATCATACAGGATTTGTTGTGGGAATTTAGCTGGGTCTTCAGCAGCCTGGTCTACTGGGAAGTGTCCCTGTCCCAGGGTTGGACCTAGATTATATTTCCGGGTCAAACCATTTTCTAATTCTATGTTCAGTCAGAAATTCCAACAAAAAGCTTAAGTAACTCAGGTACATTCTAAATATAAACCAAAACAGCAGCATAGTACAGCTGACTAGTTTAAATCTACAAAAAAGAAAAAAAAGGTCGTAATAAACAGAATCTCTCCTTTCCTTTATTTGCCTATTCTTTGTCTTTGTATATTAAATTATAATAATAATTTAAACAGAGCTTAGAATTCAATAACCAATTTTTAAAAATTTTTTAAAGAAGTTTCCTCTTCACCTATTAGTAAGTCTTTACAGAAATGTTACAGCTGCTTTTTTTTCATTTATGCAACAGCATCAAATTTACATGAAAAAAATCCCTCATGGTGATAATAAGAAAAGTAAAGACCACGACATAATTTCTTTGAGCTATGAAGTATCAGTAGTATTTGTTTCTTAATTATCTCATTGTAATTGTCTTCCTAAGACATATATCATGACAGTATTGGGACATCTTACAAAGGATATTTTCCTGATTTTTAAATCAAATTATATTTGGGACCTAAATTAATAACAGATGCCTGAAAATACATCAGGGGGAAAAAAAAAAGCCAAAAGCTTTTCTATTAGCAGCTCCTAGCAAAAGAGGAAAAAGATATAGCACAAGTAGTCTAAATACTGCCCATTACTTACTGTGAAAATGCAAACGAAATAACACAAGTAAGAATAAGGAAGTTGTAAGTCACACACTCCAAAGCCAATGACAGAATCTAGACTGCCACTAGAAGAAGTCTGTTGGTCACCATAGAGCGGCAAAAAGGACACAAATACCAAAAGTAGATGCTGTAGAAGACACTACAGGAGGTTACATATGGCAGTTCTTCTCACGAGCTTAGTCCCAAATTCTATTTCAAAAGTTCAGAGGGTGCTTGAATACCCTAAAAACAGACACATCCCTGCTTGCATCAGCTTACAGTTGTCTGACTGATCCTAGGTCACCATCTTGGCTCTTATTAGCCCTGACTGCTTATCCCAAACATTTCTGAACCCATCAGTCACAGGCTTTTCTTGCTTTCATATCAGTCATGTCCAGCCCAACCTCCTTTTCCAAGTCTTTCTTTCCAGACACATTCTAGATCTCACTTTCCCAATACACACTTTTCCTCTTTATCTTTTATGTAAACTTCACTTTCAGAAAGAGATATTTTTCCCCACCACTTTATCATCTTCATGATTTTAAGATGCTTTCATTGAGGAGGGCATCAAAAGAGCATGAGCAGCTGTTAGTGGATTATCCAGTTCAGCCCAACTGGGCAAATTTTATTAAGAACAGCAAGAGATGTCATCCCAGCATGCATACCTGAACACTACTAAGTGCCACATCTTCTAAGAACAGCAGCACCAGAACTTTCCAGTTTATTATGAGCAAAAGAGTTTATTATAAACAAAACAAAATTTTAATCTTTTTTTGGTTTTGGAAAACTTTGGATAAAGTTTGTTTTGAAAGAAGTCAGTCTGAATGTAAATGTCATGTGACAAAAAAGCCAAAACAGCTACTTTTGACCAAATTATAAGATAATATGATAGGCCTAAATACTGCTTTAGTAAGAAGGTGTAGACCAACTGATCACTTGAAATTCCTTATTTTCCTTAATTCTGTGATACTAAGTATTTGGCAACCCTGACAATAGGCTGGACTATTTATGATTCACAGCATGCTCATCATCTGTTGTTCTCCATTAGCAGCATGCCCTAGTACTAAGTACTCAATTTTCAAAGTTTCACCAGTTAAGGAAGGGTAAAATTGACTTGCAAATCTGTGTGGAATTTTAGTTGTTGTTCCCTACCCAGACAGCACTGTGCTAATCCAAAGTAAATGTGAGCTTGGGCTGCAGACAGATGCTGTTATTTAAATGCTGATAAATTACTCAACGTTTTATACTGAGGTCATTGCATACCACCCATCTCCTTTCCCCCAAAGCTTCCCTCATACTTCATCAGCAGCAAATTTGAACAGAGGGGTCTTCACAGCTTCTCACGGGTAAAAAAATCAACCACAAAATAAGGATGAATTTTCCTCAAAGTAGGTATTTCAAGCACCAACAATACTTCTCCTGCAAGAATCTCAAGGAAAAAAAACACAACACAAAAATACATGTTGCTAAAAAAACCCCACACAGTCCCCATGCTAAGTGAACTAAATCCTTACCAAGCTGAAATTGCACTTTGGTGGATAGTTGCAGTTATATCAGAAGCACCAATTTATTATTGCAGGGTACTTTTAAATACTGCAGTAAAGAAAGTTATGTTATAGAGAATAAATTAGCTATGTGGGGAAAAAACAAAGTAAAATTGATTTTAACAAACTCAAAAATATTTTCTTATGGTATTATATCCTGATATCTTATTTGCAAGAGGACACTAGAATCCAGAAGAACTTAAAAGAATTTCAAGCTGCTGGTACTTGAAACAGCCATAATCCGTATTCAGCCTCAGCAAGTCATTTCTACTATTCCTTGTCTCTGCAACAAGCTTTAAAAAACTAAGTGATCAGAATTACACTGAAGATCTTGAATCATTCATGTATGATAGGCAAGTATTGCAGCAGTTAAAATTACATTGTTTTAAATTATAACCTTGTTTTATATATCTAGGTTTTACAGAGCTTTATGAAGTGTAAAATTGCGTGCATTAACCTTCTGCCATGTCTATCACACTTCTGGAAAAATATTCATGCTTGTGCAATCTATTTCTGATAAAGAAAAAAAAAAAAGGGAAAAAACCCCAAACAACAAACAAAAAAAGTAAGCATGTGTACTTTCCACTAGCCAAACAAACTTCATGTGAATTAATGAAAGCTTTGTGTGGATAAATAACAAAAAAATCAGGAATATGCATCCCACCCATATTCATGAGCTGAGTACACAAGATGTAATATACAACAAAATACTGGCCTTAGTGAAATCCATGTCAAAGAATTGTTGTCACATCTAATGGCTCTTGAAATACTTCAGATCTAATATTTTCTAGTAACAGTTCACAGCCAGCTAAGTTTATGGATGTGTCTATTATTTAGGAGAAATGGACAAAATTCTTTCCAGAAAAATAAGTGCTACTCTGCTACTTGGGATGTCCTTGGTCATCAGGGGCATCAGTCTCCTGACAGAGACCACACATTACTGAGTGCCTTTCCTAAGCACAGTGAGTTCCATCATAAAGAAAGCACTGTTTTGTTAAGCCTCCTAGTGCTAAACTGCGAAACAGGACTGCCAGAATTTTCAAGAATCCTCCTCTAAATTCATGTTTAAGTTTCTGAATTATCACTATTTCTGTTTCAACACTGGCCCACAGCTTGAACAGCCTCTTTTCGCCACTAACTTTGTTTTTAACTTGAACAAGGGATGGCTCAGAACTGAAAACAGTACTGCACACTGGACTCCATCGTGCTTTTTAAAACAACATTACTACCCTCCCTATTGGCTATGCAGTTCCCAATGAATCACACACGATTTGCTTTTCCTGTAGTTGCAGCCTTATCTCTTCCTTATCCCACTGCAGCCAATCCTTAGCCCTCTGAGAAATTTAACAACAAAGCATCAATATCAGAGATTTGGAAGAAAAATGAATAAGTGAATTTTGTAAAGGTCTGTCACACCCCAGAAAGGAAAACTGCAATTGCTGCAATAGTGACTTTGCATGTGATGTTCCGGGTACTAAGCATATGCAGCTTAAAGAAATGCAAGTCACAGTCAGCAAGAAAAGAGAATCTGCTAACTGTTTTTATATACAAACAAACCAACCCTACACCAAACAGAAAGTTTAAGCTAGCTAAATCTCCTAGTACATATATTTAATTTATATCCATTTAGTGTAGATTCCCTTTCTCTGGACATGGAGAGAAATGTAATACCATGCAAGTTTTAGACCTAAATTATGACCAACTAACAAAATTTGAAAAAAAAAAAAAACTATAATCATATTTTAACATGTAAATTCCTTATTGTCATTTTTTAGTTGACAAATATCTATTTCATAGCAAAACAACATCATAGGAACAGCTGGATGGCAGTTTAAGCTCAAATGAACCAGTGTCACATGCTGACAAGTCATCTCTCTGATAGTTTTTGAATGGCAGCACATGCAGATTTATTCTATGCCATAAGTTACAACAAATATTTCTCTGTACTTCACTTTTTATTTCAGTCATTGCATATATTTTTAAAGGATATCTTCCCTTTCCTTGATGATAAGTTCATTCTGCTCCTCTAGCTGTCTGATCTTCTTTTCAAAGGACTCCTGTTCAGCTTTCAGCCGTTCTTCTGTCACCTCTTTTTCTTCACTTACCCTGAAAAGAATTTGAGAAAAATAAAATATATGCCCACAACCAAAGTGCTTGATTTCTGACTCCTCCACCACTTCGCAGGTATATGTATAACATCCTCTCCACACTTAAGGAAGTTAGTTCCTCACAATGTTTATTTTAATATATTACACAATGTTTATTTTAATATATATTAATATATACACAGGAAGACGTGTATGACTTTATGCAATACATCTTTTTTTTTTTTCAAAAACGCTGATCTCAGTAGAGTACGTGCACATTAATGGGCAGCATGGAAGAACAAAGTTAGGACCTGAACCCACAATCAGGTTTGTCAAATCTGATTCCCTGCAGCCATAATGAAGATTCTCTGGGATACTTACAAACCATGACATGAAGACAGAAAACTCAGATGGGAGAGCTTAGCTGACATGATAGGAATAAAATTCTGGGAAACTTTCCTGTTTCTTAATCTATAAACTAATCCTTCTTTCACCTTTACTGGTCAAATACAAGTCCAGGAAAGAATCATTTTTCTTGTTAACTTTCTCCAAACAAAACCGTTTGTTCTTTTCTGAGGATTTTCAAATATCAAGCTGCAGGAGTAAATTTTCCTTCTTGTCTAGGGCACGGCACCCTGTATCTTGCTGCTCAGTGTAAATAATTGGATCACAATTAAAAGATGACAGTGGGAGAAAGGCTTGCAATGATCATTTATTCTGCACCTCAAGAGCAGGCTGTTAAAACAATTATTCTGATATCAGGTATGCAAGAAGATCATTATGCACAGATGATCCTATAACTATGCTAAAAAATGTTGCTTGGAAATCGTGGTTCTATAAAAGCTCCACAAAAATATTAAGTAATGAGCTTAGACTAATAAATATTATTGCTCTGCACTTAGGTAATTTCTGTTCCTGAAGGCTCTTAAAGTTCAGTCTTTTATGATGATGGAACAGCTGCCACAATACAGGTGACAGAAGACCAAAGCAATATAACTTTTAGAAAACTCCAATTTTAACTTCCTTAAAGTGGAACAATCTTACAGGAAGAGGAAAGAGAAGGGGAAAAAATTATATATATATATATATAAGACTATTATATATTTATTAGACTAAGCCCTCCACTTGTCCCATTAGACTAATATTCTTAACAGAATGTTTTATTCAAGGATTGAGCCATACATTTGATATCATTGTTTCCCTTAAGAGGGCACAGACTTGTTTTGATCTTCCAGTGGAAAAGTCATAAATACCACAACTGAGTCACTCCCCTGGAGTGAATTATAGATAAACAATATTCCCCAACTCCAAGATCAACTCATAGCCTTTGCCATATCAGCTCATGAGGACTGCATGAAGTTGGAAATAATAATACTGAAACTCACACTTTTTCTCTAGAAACCTAGAGGGAGACAAACAACAGATCCAAATAATCAAATTCTTTCAATTAGGGCGGTTTGAAAGCTTGGATCAAACCATTAATTGTAAAGTTTCTAAAGTACAGGGAATAAAAAGACATGGATTTAGTGTAAAAGCATTACATTAGTCAAATACACAAGGTCTCACAACCTTGGGCCCAGCCTGGGAAAGTGTGATGAGTTGAACCTTTTCCTCCTCGCCCCTTCCTCCTCCACTCACAGGCTGTCAAAAGGGTTGTCCACATAGCATTAAAGAAACTTAGAAACAGGAACTACCTGTATAAACTCTGGACCCACAGCAACACCTCTGCACTCCTTAGCTAAGCAGGCAATAAACTTTTGTAAGCAGGCAATAAACTTTTGAGGAATAACCACCACACACCATTGCAGTAACAGACACAGCACATTTGCCACAGGCTGCAGATAGAGGCTTTCATATCTAACCATGGCCCGTTTGTTTCCTCTGAGTCCAGTGCAATCAACTAAATGACTACAGCACATATGACATTACTTCACATAATCAGTGAAAGATGAAAAACAAAAAAAATTAATTAGAAAACCACAATGAAGAACACAATGACCACGTGGATAAAAGACAGGAATGAAACAAGAGTAGGGTAGGCAACTGGAAAGAGAGAACAAGCACCATCTCCAGGATTCTATGAAAGGAAGGAAGCTTGCTCAGTAACTTGCAGGAATGATGCTGCATGACAAAAGGGTTTGGAGCAACAAATGCTGGGCTATGCGGGCACCCAATAACACTAAAATTGAACAATAGTATAAGAAAAAAATGTATCAAAGAACAGAGCACTAGAAAAATCAAACAAAACCTAGCAGGCTTTACTCATCTCTAGATTCTGTGATTTGTTGCTTATATCAGTGTGCATCACATTCATGTGCTGTGTTTGTATTTAACATGTACCACAGCAAGCTGTCACACTCCCAGACACATGAATATATTGTGCCACATATCTTACACAGTAAATGACTGAAAACAGCAAGTGATCTCAGAAGAAATGTGGCAGTATGTGTTTATGTATCACAAAGCAGGAGACAGCCCATAAAGGGCAGGCAAGATACAAAAGACAGTTACTCACAGGAGGTGGCAAAAGGAAGTTAGAGAAAAGGAATATAAGAATGTCATCAGATTATGCTGGATTTATGTCACTTCCTATAAACAGCTTAGTGAAGTTTGTTGGGTTTTTTATAAACTTTTTTCTTTGCCTTCTGGCAGTAAAGAACAGATGATTTTCAGCAGAACTACAGAGGACTTCACTGATGCTGTACAAAAACATTACAAGGCTCATATAACACTCTTCAAAAGTATTTTCAACCTCGGTTCACCCACTTGGGTCAGAAAAGAGCAGTGAAAGAATGAAGGCATAACTGCAAAGAGCTCAGCTGCTCCACTGAGCAACATTCTGGTACACAGATCCATTGTTCTTGCTTCCAGAATTCAGAACTGACAACTGAGAGCAAGGATGATGAAATCAGTGGAACTATTCCTTCCATTTAGTGTCTGCAACAGTTTCTTGCATGCCATTCACATTCACCTACCTTGTGCCATAGGACGTGAACCATCTTTGTTCAAGATTTGTTTTAAATTCATCAGTTCAAAGCCTATATAATACTAGACACATTTAAATAAATAATTTTATTTTACAGAAGCCTCTTTAGAAAAACTCTTAATGCAACTATATTGACAAAAAGCCCTCCTAGGACATCCACCTTAGGGTTAAAATTAATTCCTAGTTCACCAGTTCCAATTATTATCGTGTGCTCCCAGGTCCACTGCTGATACTAGTATTTCAGTCTGATCTAAAGAAGGAATTGATCAAGGAGTTTGCTGATGACATTGATCTCATTCCACTGAGTAAGCAGGACTGATGCTCTCCAGGTGGAATTTTTGAAGCACTGCACAAGTCAACAGCACTTCAAGTTCTATTTTTTTAATGAAAAACTGCCATGCACAAGAAAGAATCATGGTAATACTTATATCAACACTACACTAGGGACAGAACTCAGCTCTTTCTGACTGAAGGCACAGTTGAAAAGCAAATTAAAAACAGCATCTTCTCTTTATTTAAAATTTTTAAAATGAGCTTTTACCAAGAGAACTCTGAAATGCAGTAAGAATATTGCAGCTCAGCTAGCTAAGACAAAAGACAAACTAAACGAAAACTAGAGATATAGACACTGGGAACTTCACTGAACAGTCCTACACTCCTTGGGAACACTTAGTAAACACCAATCCAGTATTAGTCTGCCAACTGGCTAGCAAAGGTGAAAATAGTTTGGTGACCATTCTTGAAAACTATAAGTTTTAAATTCCAGGCAAAGAATGGCATCTGGAACAGGGAAGACCACCATGGAGGTGGGGGGTAGAGGGGGAGGAAAGAAAGAAACAGTTTATGTCCAAGGATCAGGGTTCACAAACCTGATACATTTTACTCAAGCATCATATGCAGTTTGTACACATTAGAAAAAAAAAAATTAAAAAATGCTGTGGGCCCAAAACCTAATTGAAATTGCTACACAATGGATAAATTTTATGATATGCAACCTGCAAAATACAAAACTAGATTTCACAGCATGAATTTATAGCTACAAATGACTTTTTAAGCACAGAAAGTAAGTGTGATTGGTGATACAATAATCCTGGGCATGCTTTACCTATCAACACAAAGTCATTTCCAGACAAGCTTAGGGATATCTCATTTCCAGTCTCACTGCCTGACCAATTAAGAAAACTGCAGCACAAAATTGCTCCTAAAGTAACACATAAAAAAGAGAAAAGATTTTGATGCTAAAGCCAGGCAACAATTTGGTTAAATATGAAGTAGTGTAACCCAGGAGAGAAGGCAATACAAGAGGCCAAGCACACAAGATTTGTAATACAAACCACAGGCAAGTTTTCCTTCAAAGATCTTAAGGACTGGAAGAAAAAACAGGACATATACACTATAATAGCTTTACTGAAACCTGTGCAACGGTTTCCAGTTCTGTAACCAAATTAATGTTCTGTTTTGAAACCCATTTTCACCTTTTGTTAGAAAATTTCAATTTTAGTCGATCAATTTCAGCTTCATATCAAAGACAGTAGAAAAGACTAGTATCCCAAACTGCTAGTATCCTAGAAAGGGGTTAGGAATTCAGGGTCTTGGGAAAACAAAAGCATTTTCTCAATAAGGGATAAAGGGCTATCTGAAGGCTGTTTTAGTAGCTGCCAGTTACAAGTCATTCTGGGCATGCCAGTGATCTTAGCCAGAACAATACTAATATAATAGCAAAAACCATCTTGTATCTCATTTGGAAATGGGTGCATAAGGGCATTATGATACCATTCTACCTAAATTGCTTTCAAAGATTCATTTGCAAAGACAACAGGAAGCCAGCTTTCTCCAAGTTTATCTCATTTGAAGAAAGAAAGAATAGAATGCAAAATAGTTACAGATACCAATTTTCACCACATAAATCAAAAATTAAACTTTCATAAACCATTCTACATCACTTAGTCAATGCCTCTGCTCACTCAAAAGACAAACTTCATATGTGAGCTGTACAGGCATCTGTGATCAGTAGATCAGTATGTACCTGCCATACTAGGAGCCCCAAATCCACAGAACTATGATTATATATCAATTAGGAGTGAAGTGAATACTTGCAAGCACACAAACATTCACTCTCTCAGCTAAGGGGTTATGATCCTCTGTATTCAGCCAAATGCCAAGACAGAAAGAACTCTCAAAATCTACATATCACTTGAAGTATTACACTCTAGAATACTTCATGATCATTCTCAGTGTGGTGTCTAGCAAGTCCTTAATGTTCTACAGTCTACTGGCTAGGTCCCAGCGGGCCCTGTGCTGCTCCTGCTCAGAAGAGGCTAATGTGTCCTGACACTGGCAGCGAGTACAAGCGTAAGAATCTTTCTGTGTCTTCACCGTGTCACTGCTCATTTCATTACATAAGCTGATGACTGCTCCAGGAGCAGCCTGTAGGAATAGAAGCTCAGAGAGAGTCTTCTTTGCCTCCTTTGAAAGGACTCTGCTTACAAGGAGAGATAAAATTTGCTCTTACTGTGCCACTTTCACCATCACACCAGGAGAACCTTACTGAAAACATGACAGTACCATGCTGGTTGTCTTAGAAAATAATGACTGATCACACTCAAGAATACCCCACTTACTCACAAAGCACTTTGGCATTCTTGGGCATGACTCATTCTTCTCAGAAATTGCTCTACAAAAGCAATTTTAAAAGAATTTGCTGACACAACAAATTAAAAAGCTCAACTTTGCAACATTCAAGTATTTTTAACTTTGGCTTCAGTCTGCCACTCTCATTTCACCTTAAAAGGATATATTCAAAGAAGGGCACAATAGTAGTTAGATTTACAGGTGGCAGCACAGATCAAAAATTATGATTATTTCGTCTAGAAGAGAGGATTAGAAAAGATACAACTGAGTCCTTTCCTTAGACCCTGTCTCAAAATCCAATTCCATAAAATTCTGAACAGCTAAGGTGATGTCAGCCACTGGAATCCCCAGCAGCAGTTCTTTACAGTCCAGAGGCTCTTCCTTTTTTTTCAGAGAAAATAATATTAATGTAGCCAACATCAGAATGGACTCATACCAAGACAAAGCCTGACACTTCAGCAAATCAACAAATGCATTGGCACACACATCCTCAATGTTCAAAAGTGAAATGGGAGGAAGAGAAGTAAAAAATAAGAAGAGGAAGAAAAGTCCAGGAGAGCTGTCTCCTTCAGCAGTCACAGAAGCTGGGGAAAGACCACTACCCTGAACTGCTCAAGCAAGACCTGGCTGAAATCCAAGCCCCACGAGTCAATCAGATTTTGTAACTGGTTTCCACACAAACAGAATTTTACCACTTTACAAGAGCCTTCATACAGCTATTTACTGACCAATCTATTTCTGTTCACCATCCTGCAACAAACGTGCATGAATTAGCCTCAACTACGATTAATAAATTGTAGCAAAAGAAGGAACGAGGCACAGCCCAAGTGAGACCTTTATTATTCCAAGTGATTACTGCAGGACAATGCTCCTGTAAAACTTTCAACATTCTGCTGTTCCTTTTTCTTCTCCAAAGTAGCAAAGAATGTTCTACTGCTTGTAAAAGCTCTCTATCATTGGACAACTAAGCATGAAAATTATGGAGAGTTTTAAAAAAGTGACAAGGTGAGCGGAATTAAAGTTCAACTTCTCTATTACTCTGCAAAGGACTTTTAATTACATCCAATAAAAATATGATTAGGTTTAAAAATAAAAGAGAACTAAGTATAAAATAATAGTGTTCCACTAATTTTACTTTTCAAAATTAATGTTGCTGCACCTTCTATTTTTCTTCAAAGAAATGTCAAGCAGAAATATCAAACTGTCCTCAGGGAAGAATCACAGCATCTGAGATTTAAGAAGAATCCCATGCTCAAATGAATTACTGTACTACTATTCACTAGGGAGCAGTGTATTATGAGGAACAATGTAATAAAAGGCTTTTTTTAATATTAGAATATACCTCTATATATCAATAGTGGCAACAGTGTCCGAATAGCTCTAACATCTGACAATTTGTAACCAGGCTTCCCACCAATCTACTCTTTATGACAGTCTTTTTCTAATACAAGGCATGATAAAATAAAGTTGCAAGCATGAAGAACTTCAGAAATTACTAAAATATTGTATGGCAAGAAATTCTGTATTAGTACAAATTATTAGCAGGTAAAATGGTCCACTGGATAAGGATAATCAAAGAGAAAATATTCCTAGCTGCACCAAAGAGTTACTGCATGACCTTGGGCAAGTCATTTAATTTCTCTAATTTTTCAAATTTTTCTGTATAAAATGAAAAAAGACAGTAATGCTTGCCAATTATTGCACAGACATAAGGGATCTATGCCAAAAAGCATTTAATTATTACCAGAGAACCTACAGTTCTAGAAAAACTAGAACTGATATTAGGATATACTTTGCCTTTAAAAGTTCTAAGCATTTACAATAACTTTTAGCCCAAAGGACCCGGGATCATCTCACAAGAGCTTCCCCACCAATATGGCAAAGCTTGCCAGAGGCCCATGTGCTCCTTCTCATTTTTACAGCCAATCTGTTTCTGTAAGAAACAGATTTCCAGAGATTCTCAGGTATTAGGGACAAAGAGTAGGACAGAAATCTCCTCACTTTAATTCAACGTCTTTTTTACCTCCTTTACCCTTGAGAATGTAACCACCACTGGAATGAAACTTAGAAAAAGACTTTTGCTAAAGCTGAGAAACTCGCACTTTTTCTACCTCTCCTTTCAAGAAATAGGCAGAATCTGAAGAAATTAATGGAAGCAAGAAGTTTGGCTAGGTAAGTAAAAATTACACAGGCAAATCATTATCAACATGTTTCAGCCACAAGATCAGCAATGCACCTTTAACGTGGCCTTCCATATAAAAGCTTACCTCTGCCAAATAATAACAGCAAAGCAACATAGCAACAAAGTGAGTAATTTCTGAAAGCAGAATGTGTTTATCTATAGCACTTGATACACAACAAACAAAATCCTATCCCTGTCATTAGGTTATTATGGATGAAGTACTGCTGGTCAAGAAATTTTGGCCTCTGCTTTAAATATATATTTAGGGGCTCAGGAAGCAAGGAAAAACCAACCAGGCTGCTTCATACCTTTTCCAGAAAGAAATATTACCTTGTGTAAATATTCAGGTTTTTAATGCAGCTCTACATTGCTTGATGTTGATTAGAGAAACAACTCTTTAAACTTAATGCATTTTCAGGTGATGTTTCTTTTTACCTGGCAAGTTCTTTAATTAAGTTCGCAATGCGTCTCTTGTCCTCAGGACACAAATCCTTTAAAGAAGCACTCTTCATTCCTCCTTCATTAGTGCCCTGAAAATTTAAAGTTACATTTTAGAATGTACTGTTTAAAAGAAAACAAATATTTCATAAGCTATTAAAAACATTTCAACACCTAATAATTAGAAGCTGAAAGTAGATCAATTCCAACTAGAAATAAAATTCATATTTTTTAAAGCATAAGTACATTTCAAGGAAACAAATTACCAAGTTGTGAAGAATTAAGAGATTTGTAATTCAAATCCAAGTTGCTAGCTTCAATACTAAAACATACTGGGTAAAGTTTTAAGACATGCACTATTCCTTGATTCATGCTAGACAAAGAGAAGTAGGTTCTCCTGACTTGGAAATCTAGTGCAGCAATATCCAAATCCAGCTTCGAACTTTATCATATTAGGATCATAATGTAGGGAGTAAGAAAGAAAAAACATGCTGGCTTAGCATTTATGACCAAAGCATACAAAACAGCAAAATATTGTTAACAGAGTGTAAGTCCCTTATTTCATTTTTCTAATACAAAGCACACACACCTTCACATGTGGCTACTGTTTGGTTTTAATTGCTTATTGCTGCTTTCATAGATAATACTTGTTAAAAGAAGGCTGTAGCAGGGCTGAGTACTTCAGATCTTTCACACATTCCCGGGAACACACAGAAAACCACTGCACTTGCCATGTGTGCCCACCAGAGGGCAGTCTGCTGCCCGGCATTCCCGACTTGGGCTGTTTCCACGCAGGAAAAGGGTTCCAAACTGGGGTTTTTTGTTGTTTTATTCACCAAAAATTCCAGTGATCGGGTATTCAGTTTTGCAGTGCTAGTAGTAAGCATGAAATACGAACACCAAGATAAATGCAGCAATAAGAGCCATGCTGTTCTGTCCAGGATTTTGGCAAGTTTCACATTTCATTTTGGCAATGTCCACTCAATCTGAAGGAGTTTCAGTTTACACTTTTACAAACCACCCCCCAAGTGCATGCAGTGCTTTACATCAGATAAAAGAATGCCACCAGATGCCCTGCAGTTTTGCCAAGTCAACACAATAGTGCACAAAAGAATACAAAACCAACACTGGGCTACTCTTATTATCAGTAACAGCAGCTCATCTACACACGCCAGAGAGGGAGAGACCCCTTTCCTTCTTAGCTAATTGCCTCTTAAACAGCATCTTTAAAACAATTAAAGAATAATGTCCACTACAAAGAGAGGTGACGTTTTCACACAGATTCATGTTGACTGACCCTTCATTTTAACTTCAGTGTATTTTTCTCAGGTGCAAGGGGAAAAGGAGTTTCACAAGGTGAGTTTCAGCACTTTTCAATGGGTACTTGATTTCACAGTTTTCTTCCCAACCATATGTCACTTACAGATGAGGAGAGAATATCTAACTTGACTGAATTCAACTAAAAGTATGGCTGAAGGAATTTCACTTCCCATGCTAAATGTGTGACTTTTTTTTTTTTTTTGCAGACAGATGATGGAACTTCTTAAGAAAAATGAAAAGTCAACAGTTCTCAAAAAAGAAAATGAAACTTGATCACATCAGTGATAGAGATTTTAACAGAAGGTCTCTCAAACTACTACCCAAACTGATGTACATACTGTCAGACAAACCTTTGTGGGATGAAGAGGAAAATCAGTTTTTTCTATCACCCACAGGTACACACAAGAAATCCTCAGAGGCAGACTTGTACCATAATACACATCAAAACGAAGCTGTGGAATAATGCACAGCAACAGCTTGACCATCAAAAGAAGACCACAAAAGAGGTAGAGGCCAAAACTGTTTTGTCTCCTTTTCCCAGATTTCTGTCATTTCTACACAGCTCAGGATAGAAAACAGTTTTGGAACTCAGTACTGGGAAGATATTCTCCACACCTTGGAGGGTGACAACTGCATGACAAATTCATACAGAATCACAGAAAGGACCACAATAGCTCATCTAACTCCAGCCTAGAGCATTTTACTCAGAATTATGTCCAGGCCAAGCTGGATGAGACTCTGAGAAGTCTGCACTAGTGGAAGGTGTCCCATGGCAGGGGGATTGGACTGGATCATCTTTAGGGTTCCATTCAACCCAAATCATTCTATAACTCTATGCCATAGTACAGCCATCAGCTCTCCCTAGACATGCACACAACACTTTGCAGAAAGTGAGATGTGCTGTTGATGAAAATTCCATGCAAAAGAAGTTCTTCTTCAATAATTAGTAAAAACATTTGTTCTGCTTGTTTCAAGTATTCAGAACTTATCTTCAGAGTACAAAGACTCCATGAAAATTTGGCAAGGTAAGCAAAAAACAGAAGGTTTAAAAAGACAAAAACTAAACATAGCTTTGAACACATCTTGTTGTCAATAATACAAAGCACAAGTCACCAATTAAGATTTCACGTATCAGGCATTATAGTTAAAAAAAGAGTACAACAAAATTCATTTATACAATGGCTTTTACAAAAAGGAGTAAAAACTCTCTAGACAACAAGTAACGCAATCAATGCACCATTCAACAAAACAGATTTTAATGTGACATATGAAGGCATCTGTGAGGCAGCAGGCTTGTATATACTTATGAAGAGATGCTTCTACATAAAGACTGCATAATGGGGGCTATTTGTGGAATTTATCTGCATGCCACTTAACAGTATCATATGCAAAATAGAGGTACATACCAGCCTCTAAAAGCAAGTACTGATAAACAGAGAAAGGGAAACATACAAGTCCAGGAAAAGCCCTAAAAATTAATACTAGTTTGATAACTAGTCATGTGTCATGCTGAAGGATTCAAAGGGCAATGACACTATCAAAGCAACAAGAATTGAGTAATCTGTCTTCACATGAGAGTTTTGAACCTACCTGTGTGGTACACAGCAGTTACTCAGCACACAGAATGCAGAGAAGGACATCTTAGATGAAGATCAAGATTTAACTGTATGATTATAAAACGGCGATGCAGAAGCAGTCAAAGGTTTTTGACTCTGCCTGAAAGTGGGAGGATGCCAAACCCCAGTGATTTACAGGCTGGCCCAAGATGACTGCTAGGCAAGAGACTCAACAGCACTCAAATGACTTACACAGTCATTGTACTACACAAACCACATTAGAAAAATGGCATCTCTCAAAAGATTTCTAAACATCACAGCATCTATCACAATACAGAATAACCTTCCAGAGGAAACCCCACTGCTTTGGAATTTCTAACACAAGGAACTGTAGGAAAAACATCACCTAGTCTCACAGGAGGAGACCACAAAATTCAAAGCAGCTGACATCAACTGCCAAAGCTAATTCTACTGCTCAAATGCATTTTGAACTTTTACTATCAAAAACAAAAAGTGATTTTACCCTTCTAACATGAGCAGGTACAGCAAAAAGGCCTCTAAAATGAGTTTTTACTCGTGTTATTTCTAAATGAGATGACTAGAGCAATGAAAATGAATAAATTGAACAAAACTTCTTGCATGCTTAGCTAGTAAAGTATAGGTTAGGCACTACACAGGGTTACATGCGCTGTCTCTGTACAAATATACGCGGAGAAATATAAATAATCTGTTTTACATAGCCCCACTTACACACCACTAACAAATTAGCACATTCAGCCTTTGTCCTCTTTAGGTGATACTTTCTGCTAGAAAGCAATGCAAAGCAGGCAAGAAGTGTAAGAGACTGTAAAAATAACTACTCTAAAACTAATTAAACGTTTTCAATCTAAGAATTTTCAGCCATTTCTTCTACTACGTGCACTCTTAAGAGCAAGAAAAATTTGCCTTTTCTCACCTGCTGCCCTGTCAGACCTCCTGTATCTCTATCAGGATCCATGGAAACAGAAGCAACAGCTACAGGCACCTTCAGTTCAGTTTGACCTGCTTGATATTTTGGCAAACACCTTGTTCTTAAATTTCCTTTTGTAGACACTCCTGTAAATGAAGGACAAGTAGAACATGCAGATTATAAAGTGAAAAGGGGCCCTATTCTTGCCTTGTATAACCAGATTTCCACACAGGCAACTTTGCCTTAGCAGCTTTTTTTTTGAAAACAATGAGCACCTCAGGAATATGTCTGCAGTTCCCCCTCAGCCTCTCACTCCAAACAAAATTTCATTAAAATGAATCCATCAGCAGAAAAAGAGGTGCATGGCACTGAAGCACACCCAGCCACAATGAACATTTCGTAAATTCTGAAATGTACATTATGTCTTCAGACTGCAGTTCAGTGCAAATAAAACAGCATTTGATGAAGAGGCAAAAGCATAAAATTGAGCTTCTGCTTTGATACCCAAAGACAGTAAGGAACCAACCAGCAGTAAAGCCATTATAAGTACTACTCATATAATAAAATACAACTTTTTCTGCCAACCTACTGATGCTCAGGCTGTTTATTCCTTTCAGGATCAGGCATATGAGTAAGGCAACACGGTAGTGCACAATCCACAGATCATTTGTCAAACACTTCCTGCCATAATTAGAATTAGATCACCACTACAAATGGTAAGAACATGAAAGCACTGAAAAACCTGGTGCTGCAATTACAAAGTGCCAACACTGACACTAACACTAAAACCTCCTAGGGCCAGATTAAAGCCCATAGCTACTTGTAATGCCTCAAGGTTGATTTTTGACTGGTCTAAAGTGCAAAAAGTTTTGAACAAAAAATATTAACTTCATACTAGCAGATCGATTACATTTATTTGGGTAATTAATTTCAGAAGTGTACCAGCAGCTCAAATGAAACAGCTAAATTATAAACTCTAATATTGCATGCTCGTACACAAGAGAAAACAATGGTCCTGAAATGATCTTCCACAGAAGTGGTAGAAAATTTCCCAGAGTTAATCAATTTCCATCATTTGGGATCACTGCTTTCTTTCCAGGGCCAGAGAAAAACAATCCAACATCACCTGGCTTAAAAATCTCTGCATATGTTTTGCAGTTCAACAGAGATGTCTGGCCAGTAGCTTTGAAGGGTAAACCACGCTACCCCAAACCTCAAGAGTACAGTTCCTCAAAACTTATACCTGCTGGATGACACATACAGAATTTCAGTCTAGAGTTAGCCATCCCCAGATATGTTTCCAGGACCTCATGTCACTTTAAGAGCTGTGTTTGAAAACAATTAAGAGAATTCTGAAGGGGAACTAAAAACATTCATCTTTTCCCCAGCAATGTAAATCAGTAAACCTCAGTAAATCAAGGTCAAAAAAAATTTTAAAAAAAAATTGCTTTATCTGTACACAATGAATTTTCATTTCAATTGTTATCTTCAAAATTTATAAAAGACCCAACACCTCTAATGCTTCAACATTCCTTGGAGACCACATTAAAAGTTCAGCTTGCCTTATAAATTAGATAAAGCCATGCTGTATCTGCAACAGAAACAACTCCCATGGAGCTATTCATCTTATACAGTATGCTTATATAACCAGCAGAACATAAATCCTCTGCTCTAATCATATATGTTCCAATACAACTTATGTGACCTTACACACATTTATGTACACAAACCACATACCTGAGAAGGCATTGCAAATTTTATCATCCACAGGAAAAACCCTTAGTTTATGTCTATTACAATGCCATACCTGAAACAGACACCAGTGGATCTTCTTCATCAGAAGCTGCATGTGGCTTTGTTAAAGGAAATAAAAAGAGTGCAAGCTTGGCTCTTTAAACAGGACTGCAAAAAGAAGTATTTCGCCTCTTAATTTTACACAGATGTTGATAAGAAAACAGTCAACATTTTGGGAGCAAGAAAAGCAAAGAAAATCTGGTTAGAAAAAAAAATCACTACAGAGATTGCTAAAACAAAAGCCCTTACTCCTTCTTTACTGTGGATTAACTTTCAGCCTGTAAAGATTATCTTAGAGGTCACCTTTACAGAAGATTCAAGAGACCAGCCCCAGTTACAAGAGCAATTACTAAGATAATGAACTAGTAATATTTACTTAAATTTAAATAGTTTATCGTTTTATAGGGAACATCTTGATGTGTGGGGAAAGCAAATTCTGAAACAGTGTCTATTGATACTGCAACGAAATCCATTTTGGGCAATACATTCTAAGAAATATAAATGAGGATAAATGCAAAAGATTTCAAACTGGTCATTCTCATCTGATCATCACATGATGAGTAATACATAAAAGCCTGGGGACTGATTTTCTTTAAGAAGTTTCAAGAACTTCCAAATATCCCAGAGGTTTAATTATTGAATTACTTGACCACAGAACACACTTTAAAATCAGAAATAACAGGGCACCATATTATTTGTGCTATTAGCAGTCACTGTGACTGTTAGTAGTCACTGAACTTGAATCCCTGCCTCCTAAAAGCCACTAAAAACAGGATTCAATATAATTCAGGGAAGGGTGTAAATCATACTGTCTTCCTTAAAGGAGCAGTTTCATTTAGCTGAACGTAAAGATTGTTATTCCCACATAAATAACTAACATACTTGTGGCTTAATCCCAGCTAGCAACTCAGTACCACACAGCCACTCCCTGTCTACCTCCCTGCCCCAAGTGGGGAAGAAAATCAGAGAAAAACAGTAAACCTCATTGGTAGAGATAAGAAAAGTTTAATAACTGAAACAAAATAAAATAGAATAGAATAATAATACCAATTGCAACATAAAGGGAAGAGGGAGAGAGAATTAAAACCCATAAGAAACAAGTGATGCACAGTATAGCTGCTCACTGAGCAATGCCCAACCCTTTCCCCAGCAGGAACTGGCAGCTCCCAGCCACCACTCCCCAGTTTATGTACTGGACATGATGTTCTATTATGGAATCTCTCTTTGGCCAGTTCGGGTCAGCTCTCCTGGACATGATCCCTCCCAGCTTCTTCTGCATCTGCTTGCTGGCAGAGCATGGGTCACTCAAGTCCATGTTTTTGATTAAGCACTGCTGAGCAACATCCAAAACATCAGCGTGTTATCAGTATTATCCTCATGCTAAATACAAAACACAGCACACCAAGTACAAGGACAAAAATTAATTCTATTCCAGCTGAAACCAGGGCAATACTAAAGTGGAAAACAAAAGCACGGGGCACAAAATTCTCCTCCACTATCTTTTGTTTATACCCCTTTACTTTCCTCAGCCTTCTATGGCTGGACAATTAACTCAATTATCTAATTTCTGTACTGTTAACATATAAATGCATTTAAGGTTTTGCATCTGCATTCATACAATAAAGTAAAATTCTGAAAGTATTTCAATGACCCTATACAAACTTTTTACCTTAACTAAAACTTGATTCTGATAGCACCATCGCAAAAACTAAATTTAGTAAATTACCACACAGTGGAGAAAATTAAGAAAAGTCTAGGAGTTTCTCCCTGTGGATAGCAATTTCAATCAACACCCACTGACCATCACACAACTGGTACTTATCACACTGGAAGGGCCTGATCGCAGGTTCACTTCTGATCTTGTTGATGAACTTTATCACTTGTAAACAATTATCACTCATCATCCTCACACCAGTTTAAAAACACATTCAGTGAGTACTGCTGTCAAAGCCAGCTCTCTCTACAAACACTGAGAGCATTACTGTTCTCACTTGTGAGCTGCAGCCTGCCATCTCCAGCTGCCAGAGCACACTGTGGGGTCATAGCATGAATGGGGCAAGGAAGCTGAACAAACTCCACAAGGAAGGCACTGTGTGTACCCTCTTTCCAAAAAGCACCAAGGTGGATCAAAAGTCCGAGTCTGGATCACAGCCCAGCCCAAACAGCTATGTCTGCACAACATCAGCAAGCTGCAGAGTACTGAGAAGTGTGTGTTCAGCTCAAACTTCTTCAGGAAACAACAAACTCCAACACAGGCAGTTCCTACTCAACTGACATACAGTTAATCTGTGTGTCAACACATGGCTATGGGAAACAAAATGGTCTGCCTAAACAACATCCTGCCTTTCAACTGTGCCTCTGGTATTGCCAGCTGTTGTGGATAAATTCTTAGTAGCAGGATGCAACGACTAGCCAAAGTTGTCACTATTACTCCCCCCAGCTACCAGGACGACTCTCCGGGTGTCCAGCTTTGCAGCCCAGTGTATTAGAACTCAAGTTAGAGCAGGCTAACTCAATCAGCTGGACTGAAAATCCCAATGACTCAGAGAATGATTCATAAGCAATGTCCTTGCCTTAGAGTAACAGACTGAGGACAGCACCAGCATCAACCTTTTAACATTAATCCACTGCCACGTGCCTCCCAAGACTGCTAGCAAGGTAGGTGTAGTGTTATAAACCTTGTACCACCACAGCTAAAGTTCAGTGCAACAGCAAAGAGAGGCACTGAACAAACTCAACTCCTGGGTAACAGCTCACCTATACAACCTGCCTTGATGGGCTGAGTCAATTCAACAATGATGGAGAGAACTTCAGTTTTCCAAATGTATTAAACCAATCTATCAAATTCCCCATGCAGCTCTTTTATTTAAAACATACACTACCACTATTTTTAAATTGTGCCGTGTGCTTTTCTGAGAATTTAAACTTTTCCAAGATGAGAGGCAACAGTGCCTATTCACCGAAACATGTAGAATGGAAATGGTTGTCAGAAGAAACTTCATTCCTTGGAATATCATGATGCAGGGGCCACTGCTGGGCTCAAAAAACCATATTTAGTCATGGGAAAAAACCTGTTCACTGATAAAAAATAGACTGTCAATGTAATTGCATCAACACATCCACAACTGAGCAGAATAGTGACAGTGTGGCAATAAATTTGATACATGCCACACACCTTCACCCCATTCACAGCACAGAAGAAGTTGTAGACAATCTTTTTTACTTTACACAGATGGGAAATCATAATGATGTGCTCCCTAAAAAGGCCATGGGATGGTTGGCCCATTTCACTTGCACATTGTCCCAGTCGGTATACTGTCAAACATAAATAAAAGAGTACACACACATACTCTTCTTTCCAATCACTTCCAGTTGATGCTAAAATCCCACTCTCAGTCTGACTAACAGCAATGTCTAAAATGCCTCATAACTGGAACTAAATTGTCAGCTTCTAAATTTCCACCAGACCAGACTGTCAGTTCTACCCCAATGGTAGAACTGCTCCAGGAGAGGTTTAGGTTGGACATTAGAGACTTCAAGTCGCTGAGCCTCCAACTCAGCCACACAAGCCCAAACACCAACAGCAGCTTTTGGTTCTCTGCGCCACACACGCACATCTCTCCCTATCCAGGCTTGTACAGGCTGAGCTCCCAACACCACAGCAACCATCCACTCCATCTACGTGTCCAGCCCCACGTAGTCTTCCACAACAGGAGCAGGTCCTCTGCAGATGAAACGACCCCAACCTCACACTCATCTCCCACAGACAGAGCCCACCAAGTCCCACACAGGCTCACCCAAAATGTTGTGCTTGAAGTCAAGCTTAGATGCTAGTCACAAAAGATATCTTCCCTGCTCAGCTTCTAGCCTTAGTTTCAAAGAATCACAGAGTCAATGAGATTAGAAAAGACCTCTAAGATCGAGTCCAATCTATGACTGGACACCACCGTGTCAACCACTGAGTGCCAGGTCCAGTCTTTCCTTAAATACCTCCAGGGACGTAAATGACTCCACCACCTCCCTGGGCAGCCCACTCCAATGCCCAATCACTCTTTGTGTGAACAAATGCTCTCTAATGTCCAACCTAAACCTCTCCTGGAGCAGTGTAAGACTGTGTCCTCTTGTCCTGTCACTTGTCACCTGGGAGAAGAGCCCGACCGCCACCTGGTTACAAGCAACCTCCTGTTAACAGTTGTAGAGTGCGATAAGGTCACTCCTGAGCCTCCTTTTCTCCAGCCTGTATAATCTCGTTCTCTCTATTGATTCCCTTACAAGTTCACTTAAGCTGAACGCAATTTCCCCATTTCCTATAAATTTACTTGCCCCGTGATTTCACAGCTGGGTCACACTGAAGAGGACTTAGGACCCTCCCTTCTCTCCCAGGTCACTTTTGCCTTGAAATCCCGCGTACCTCTACAAACAAGCACATACCAAATCCCTCTCCCCAGGCCAAGCCGCCCCCCACCCCCCCACTCACCAGCGGAGCCCCCATATAGCCTCTGCCTTCTGTGGCCACAGAACCCCTCTCGCAACGCCGCATCGGCTCCACGCCAAACCCCTCGGAAGGCCGCCTCGCACGCCCCTGGAGGCCCCTCCCGACGCCGTCCCCTTACACCGAGCCCCAGGCAAGGATACAGCCCCGGCCCCAGCGAGCACCTCCACCCACACCGGCGGCCGCCGCCGCCATCTTGAAACAGCCGCCACTCCCCGCACACGGCCACCGCCCCCCCTGCTCTCGTCGCCCATTGGCTGTCTGCGCCGGAGGCACGCCGTGGGCTGCGGGGCATACCGGGAATCGTGGTTCTCTGAGCGCTGGCCGCCGCCATGGGCCGACGGGGGCACCACCCGGAAGAACTATTGTTCCCAGCGTTCCCTGCGGCTGCGTGACTGTAGGAAGGTCAGACCGACATTATTCTCTGTCGGGCTGGACAGAAGCAGGAGAGTCCAGCGGAGGATGGAGGAAAAACTCCCTACCGGCATCAAACCCTACTTGGACAAGCTCACTCTGGGCGTCACAAGGATATTGGGTGAGTGCCACTGAGCTACAGTCCCACGGGGCGGGGGCAGGCAGGGGGCGGGGGCAGCCTCTCAGTTGTCACGGCTCCTCCTGTGAATCGCGCAGCTGAGCAGCCTGTACACACACACAGACACATCCTTAATTCTGGGAGCAACGGCAGGAATCCCGAATCTCTCGACTTTAAGAGTTTCATAAACGTCAGAGAAGGAAAAGGTCTTATTTTATGAAAAACTATGGAATCACTGAATATTAAAAGGTGGGAAGAGATCGCAAAGATAATCCAGTTCCAACCCTGATGCCACAGGCAGCTTCCGCTAGACCAGGTTGCTCAAGGCCTTTTCCAGCCTGGTCTTGAACACTGCTAGGGAGGGCAGTGTTGCCCAGCTCCTCTGGGCAAGCCTGCCGGTGTCTCTCCACCCTCAAAGTAAAGATTTTCTTCCTAATATCCAACCCAAATTCCCCATCTTTCAATTTGTATCCG
The DNA here is from genome assembly GCA_910950805.1 of Acrocephalus scirpaceus scirpaceus. Classification (NCBI taxonomy): domain Eukaryota; kingdom Metazoa; phylum Chordata; class Aves; order Passeriformes; family Sylviidae; genus Acrocephalus; species Acrocephalus scirpaceus. Next base: position 20,021,315 of record OU383776.1, on the reverse strand, counting down.
TTAGTATTTGTCCTGTCACTATGGTCCATAATGAAGAATCCCTCTCCAGCTTCCCTGTATGCCCCCTCCGGATATTGCAATGTTCCTATGAGATGTCCACACAATCTTCCTGTGTAAATTGTGCCTAAATTTGATCCTCTCTGGTAGTGTGGGTTCAGCTGGGAGTGTGTCCCATGAAGAGGAGTTCAGCATGGTGCAGTGTTCTAGTAGAAGGATGGTTTGTGAATCCACTTGGGATCTGATCCCTGTAAATAGTTGCCCTGCAGCTCATTCCCACAGTGTGAGACTTGTTCCACAAAATGCCCTGTGTGCCATTTCCAGGTTTTGCTCAGATCTTGAGCCTTCTTGCATCCCCTCAACTCCCTTTGAAATTCAGCAGGACTGCAAGGCATCCAAAGGAAGGATTCTCAGACAAAACTTTAATCATATCAGTGGAATTACAAGGATTTGTGCAAGTATTTGTGTGTGCAAAGGATTTCGGGATTAGATCTTTCATACCTCAGCAGCACAGAGCACAGGACTGTCTTATTTGTAAGGCTGAAAAGGCATACATCTATCCCAAACCATGTGTACAACAAGATTACAAGTTGCAGTCTTGGAATGTCTTCCTGGGAGTATTCGAGCCCAAAGTGAGGTCTGTAATTATCTCAACCTAGCACTGCATTGCAGGACAATGAGTTTCACCTGGTAACTTCGTGTATCTATATTTGCAGTCTGGTTTGGATAGCTGCTCAGACAGATGAGGTAAAAGATATGGGTTAAATTCTTTCTCTGAGCTTCAGTGAGGACAGGATTTCACCCTCGATCTCTGATCAGTGTTGTCATAGTGACTTATTATTGGACTTCTTGAGGGGGTGGGTGGATTTTTTTTTTCTGTTTGTTTGTCTGTTTTGTTAGTTGTAAGGTCAGGATAATATTATATCTACTCTGTGAGTGAAATTGATGATCATCATCACAGCAAAAGCTTCTTTGTGATGCCTTAGGTTTTAGCTTTCATATTTTCCAGATTCTGTACTGCATTGTTATAAAACTCTGAACTTCATATAAAGTGTTAGCAAGTTTTCTCCACAGTTTAGTTAGACAAAAAAATCCTTTTCCAGCCTGAGAACCAAGGATACTGCTGCAGGTTCAGGCCCAAAAAATATGAACAATGGCAAATTGAGGAGAGCAAACTGGGAGGATGGGACTTCATAACCTGAAGCTGCTGTTGGACAATTGACCCTAATATGTAAATGGATCAAAACTTGGAAAAATGTGAAAACATGTGACTTGGTGTCCATCTTGGGTGGAGCCACAGCCAGTCTCTTGTACTGCCCAAGGTGTATCCTTTGAAGGCCTTTTTAATAATTACCTACTTTATTCCTTCAATACTGTCTAACCTCTGTTCCAGGTAGCCTCACAAGGCATCATTTGAAGTAGGTCTCTTTAAAAACTGACTAGCCCTGCCCACATTTTCACCACTCTCAGGTGTGTGAGAGCTGTGGCATGTGAACTGTGTCCAAATGTTTATATGTTGTCATATAAACTGTTTCGGGTAGGTGTGTTGCCTACACCAGCACAACATGGCAATGCAGATATGGCTCTGCAAGTCCTGTAATGTCCCTTTCACGGGAAGGTGTTTCCTGGTTCACCTTTACTTGCTTTTCTCTGGGTGTCTCTGACAACTTGTGTTGAGCAATACAGCAATGTCTATCACAGTGATGTTTTACTCCACTTCTTTTCTCTGTCTCTCCACACCTGGGAATTTGGCACAGTTTTTCCAGTGAAGTTGTCCAAGGCATTTCAACTGCACCACCAAATTAATTAGAATTGCTTAGCTAATTGGGAAACATTACCACTCTGTTCAGTGCTTGTTTCTTTCAAATAACAAAGGGTATTCTTTCAAATAACAAAGAGTATTCAGAACAACACCTTGCTCAGTATTTAGTACTACTAGAAACTATCTTACTGTAAATCTTTTGGAAAGTCTCATGAAGTCACTTGATATTTTCTGCCTAATGTAAAGTACAATCAGGCATTGTTTTGTTGGTTTGGGCTTTTTTTTCTTTTTTTTTTTTTACTTTAGTCTCTGTGGAAGTCCCTACAAGAAGGGATTTTTCTCACAAGTATTGTGGAGGCTGTACCTTGAGGGAAAAAAGGGAGAGATCTTTCCCACTGCCAGTGATTGATTTTGCTGAAGTTCTGTGAGTAACAGAAAATTCCAGAAGGATTTATTATTCATAATTAAGTCAGAATGGAGGGTGTTAGCTCTTCTAGACTGCCCAGGACGGAACCATACTTCACTGTTAGCACTCTCTATTAGATAAGAACATAATTATTCAGACATTTTTCAATTATGCTGAGAGTTTAGCCAAGTTACAGACAGTATTGGCAGTACTGCAAAGACTGAAAATCCTGTGATTTCCTCCTTCAGCTTTGTGTCACACCATTACGTTGACTGTTTCTGATTCATACTGCAAAGTGGTTTTGGAAGCTTCCAGATGAAACATCCTAAAAATAAAGCAGAATTTACTATGATCTTGGTTCAGATTAATTGATAGGATGGAGTCACCTGAAGAAGTTACACTTTATCATATATCTGGGTGACTAAAGTGACTTCTTAATTTCTTCCATCCAGAAGGAAAAGCAACTGATGGCAAAGTTAACCCTAAATGTTCAGTGCAGCTCCCATCCATACCTACACACATCTGTTAAACATGGTCTTCAGTTTACCCACAGCATATTTTTAATATAATATTTGGGTTTTTAGGATGGAATTTCTCTTTCTTTTGATCTTGGATTTGGTTCAGACCTCTTTAGAAGTTGCATCCTCTCATTCCTAGACATCTTCTTTGATATGATATTTAATCTGCTGTCATCCCAGCCAAAACGTTGTGCATGATGAATTAAACATCCCTACTGTTTACTTTGATCACAGAAATAACAATTACTCTGTTATTACAATCTCCTCAACTTGTCATAAAGTTTGCCTAGCTTAGATGGAAAAGACGTATTAGGTGATTGATTCCTCTCTCTTGTTCAGCTTATATTTGAGCAAGAGACAGATTGGCCCACCTTGGACCCACCTACCAGATGTGAAACTTGGTGAAACATAAGAGTTTTCTATGTGTTGGGGTTCCCCTTCGCCAGACAAATTTATGTGACCAGCTATGATTTTTTTTTAATGTCTTTAACTTGGAGTTTGTTTTTCTGATGCTATGTTTTATCTTTTCAATTATCTGACAGTGAAACAATATTTCCAGCTGAACTGAAGGTTAGGCTTCCTGAAACTGAGTGCCACTCCTCCATCAACATAACAGACAAGGACAATGCTACTGATAGAATTAAAAGCCTGGCATTGAAGATAAAAATCAAACTAAAGCTCTCTAGTGCCTGCTTTTCCTGTCTGGTGCACTGTGTATGTTTTACCAGAAAGCAATTGTAATGTGTGCGACTGCTTTAGGGGCCAATACTTTCACAGCAGAGCCAGTCTTGAAAGCCCTGCATAGTTATCACTTGTATTCCATGGCCCTGTCTGCTGGGCTTGCAGTTCGCACAACAAGTTAGTAGTCTTTCTGGACTTTATCCAAAGAGAATAATCTCAGTGGGAATTATTTCAGTTGGCTGTGGATGAATAAAACATTATTAAATAGTAAGTGTAAGGGAGTCTGTTCTGCCATCATACACCTGAAAGCACCATGTGGATTAGTATCTTACATTTATGTATCATTCTTTCCCATAAAATATTTAGAAGATTTTTATAGACTGATAAAAGTTCAGTGCTCGTAACAAATTTTCATGTGTCCAGCTGAGGTTCCAGAGAATTGATGTTTGCTCATGAAGATCCCTTCAGCAGGCCCAGGTTCTGTGTCTGTCCAAACCCACTGAACGCAGAGCTGAAGTGTTCCTGTCCTTGTGGAATGGGGTTGTTAGCAGTTCACGGCAGCACTGCACTACATCTTGTCCCCAGCTAAGGATATCCTACCCAACAGAAACCACAGGGCATACTTACAAATAAAGGTTCATCCCCCTGTAAGAGTTTGCCTCAAAACCTGTCACTGATTTTTTTTTTCCATTTTTCCATGAAACCACTGCAAAAGGTCACACCTTGATCATAGGATCATAGAATGGTTTGAGTTGGAAGAGACCTTAAAGATCATCTTGTTCCAACCCCTCCCACCCTGGGCAGGAATGCCACCCACTAAATCAGCCTATGTGTAGATCTATCATGATACATGCATATATATGTATAAAAAACCCAAAGGATAACATTTTGTGCAGCACTAGATATTCTAATGCCCAACACATGCAGAGTACAGTTACAGACAAAAGAAGGTGACTGCTCAGGCACCAGCATTATGTTCGCAATCATTAACGCCTTTTCCCTGGCTGTCACTCAGATTAATTTGCAAAATTGTCTGTCTGACAGTGTTGGCATCACCCATGCCAGCTGCAAACACGTTCCTCTTTTCTTTTCAGAGACTTCCCCAGGAATTGCTGAAGTGACTTTTGTGGAAAAGGAGCCAGCTGAACGCCACACAATCGTCTCTTGGGAGCAAGTGAGTATTTTCCTGATAGAACTGCAGTGAGATCAGTTTGAATGTGCAGCAGCCCGTGGAGAATGTCAAATGCAATGGCAACCTTGTGTTTATGAGACGGCTTGTTACTGAGTTTGATGTACAATGCAGTCTAAATAAGTGTGTTTTAAATAAATAAATAAGTTGGGTTTTTCTTAATCAGGTATCAGTCTTTGAGGCTGTCACATGCACCTGATCTGAGAAACATCATCAGTGTGGGTACATTCAGCATGACAGCACTAAAAAAAACCACATAACTGTAGTAGGCAGCTACAGTGGTGACTCAGTGGGGAGCAAACATTTTTCTGACTTAGGTCTGAAAACATTTTCCAATTGCCTTTCAAACAAAATGAAGCAGTGCTTTATTATCCATGGCCATTAAAGGTAAAGGCCTCAAGCTGGCAAATAACACTGAGCTACCCAGTTTGTTCCACTTATCTGTTTCTCTTTTTAGTCTCAGTCATTCGCTTCAAATTCTCATATCCTTTACTTTCACCTCCTCTTTGGCTACCTAGTCCAATCTTTTGGCCAGGGTATGTCCCATTGCCTGTTCTAGAAGACTATGAAGGACACATGCTACCTTCACTCTGTATTATCTGACCCTACTGCATCAGTCTATGTGATCAGAAGCCTCCTGAAAATTGTTGTGTGACTCTCATGGGTGTAGGTGGCATTTTCACTCCCTTTTTGGAATATACATATCTTCTTTAGTCCCATGGCCATGGTGGAATAACTGTTTGGTAGGTATTGCTTGTGTAGGGATGGGACAGTAGAAGCTCTCTGGCCTTTAGAAAGGGACATAGCAGAGGATGGAGTTGAGTGAATCATCCTCCCTCTGCTCTAACCCTGGCTGTGGCCTAAAACAACTGCTCCCAGAGACTACTCTTGTTACGACTGCATAAAATACTTTCCCTTTTGGCACCTTGCCATTTACTGTTTTTCCCAAACAGTGAGAAAAATCTTACACTAGTTTTGGTAATGCCCTATTCCAATTAGTGACATTTATCAAGAACATATATAATATATATTTATATATATATTCCAGGTCGGAATATGCGTGGTGTAAACCTGTGTGTTACTTACTGAAACTTATCCAGAAGTCAGCAGTTGTGGTCAGGAAGAAATGTCCTGTTTTTCAGGTTTGTGTAAACTGATCCCTGGTTTCCTGTAGCTGTTGTTCAGGTGTTAACTGAGCTGGAAAGTTTGAGGCACCATGACTGTAAGCCAGCTCAGGTCTGGGAACACAGAGTGATATTTGCACATTCTTCTGTTGAATGGAGAGGACTGCTTTTCCTGGACATGGTGCTCATTCCTCTTATTTTCAGGTGCTGCTTCTTCTCTAAAGTAAAATGTGTTTATTTCAAAACTGAGCTATTCTTGTAAAGCCAGACAAATGCTGCAGCGGAAGCACTTCATTCAAGAGAAGCCGAAACAAAATTTCAGTTCCCAGCCACGCCCCCCCCAAAGATGGACTAAAGCAATTGTGGAAGTAAATGTTGAAAGTTAAATGAGTAGTTGAGTTGGACTTCTAATGGTGAAAGACTTGGCTGTCTGTTTCTTTGGTTTTGATTCCAGTTGCATTGACAAATTAGAATAAAACTCCCTTCTCAAACTGAAAGGTAACAATTTTTTTCCTTTTTTTTTTTCCTTGAGGTCTGACTAACCCAGTCTACATGGTTGCAGGACAGAATGTCCTGCCATGATGATTAGGTGCAATGCACTCAACAATGTACAAAGCCGTTCCAGGATGAACTTGTATCTCATTTTTCCTGAAACTTACCTTTCTTTAATTTGAATGTTTGGTTTTTATCGGATTTTTGGCCACTAGGTGGCAATACTTATGCACATAATCATTTCTCCATGGCTCAGATTTTTTAAAAGATTTTGTCATATTTTTAACTTTCCTCTATATCTTTAGTTATAAAACTATTTGCAGGACTTTTCCTGTGATGTAGGAAAAACTGATGAAACTGTTCCCAAAACTACATTATTTTTCCCCCAACAACTTCACTCTCTATTGATACTCACCAAATAAAAGCTTTACTCTTAAGATTATTGTTTAGTGGAATCAATTTTTCCAGTCCTATTTCAGTTTTGCAAGGAAAGATTTTTTTTACTGAGAAAGAAAAGTGTGTTCAGAAGCTCTTAAAAGAAAATCAGCCTTTTAAAAATTACAAAATAACATATTATTTTAGTCATTCATTTCTTGTTTCCATCAGCCATGTTTTCTAAATTGTGCTGTGACATGTTTGCACTGCTATGTAACTGGATACTGCCGTGTTTTAAAATCTTACCTTGTTGAGATTAAAAAAATCTTTAAAATCCTAAGCTTGTTGAACGTCCCTTAGCTGCCATGAAGCTTTGCAGGGGAAGCTGAGCTTCATGACAGGAGTTAGTGCAGTAAGGCTGTAGGAGAGAAGAAATTTTTCCCAAGGCGGAAGCAGTTGCTAGTGTTACACGTCAGGAAATCAAGCTTGAAATCACTCCTGAAGATTTTACTGGAAATCAGCACACTCACAAAAACGTTTAAGGTATATGGTTGCCAAGTGTATTTACATGGGTAAAGCATCACTTCCCCTAAATTTGTAAACAGCTCAATATATTTTAATAAAACCAGTTTCAAAGTTTCCTCATGTTTAAACCTACTAAGATGTTACCTTTTCTCCAAGAAAGAGAGACAAGAAGTACAAGAGGGAGCAGAGACAGTGTTACCTGGTCACCAGAAAACCACTATTAATAACTGTATATCATCCTAAGAACCCTTTCCCACTCCTAAAATTATGCTGGCAATGGCCCTACTCCCCTCCACATGCAATTTTTAGAAATAGGTGTTACACTAAAATACTGCTAAGAGGCACTGTGGTGCAATGTCTAAATCACATTTTCTTTTTTTCCTCAACTAGAAAAGATGAGTCACTCACATCATTGTTTTGGTTTTCAAAAATTAGAAAATTGCATTTTGTTAAAGGGACACAGAGGTACCTGAAACCATTTTCTCTTGTTCTTCTCACTTGTTACTTGGGAGAAAAACCTGACCTACACCTGACTTTCAGGGACTTTCAGTACCTTTCCGGTGGTAGAGTGAAAAGGTCTGCCTCAGCTTCCTCTTCTCCAGTCTGAACACCCCTAACTCCCTCAGCCACTCCTCCCAGACTTGTGCTTCAGACCCTTCCCCAGCTCTCTTGCCCTCTGTGGACACACTCTAGCCCCCTCAATGTCATTCCTGCCGTGAGGAAACAAAGCTGAATACAAGATTCCAGCTGTGGCCTCACCAGTTCCCCCAGCATAGGGGGGTGGGCACTGCCCTGGTCCTTCTGGCCACACTATTGCTGACACAAGCCCAGTGCCTTGGCCACCTGGCTACACTCCAGCTCATGGTCAGCCACTGGAAACCAGCACCTCCAGGTCCTTTCCCACTTAGCAGCTTTCCAGCCACTCTGTCCCAGCCTGGAGCTGCTGGGGTTGTTGTGACACAGGAACAGGACCCAGCACCTGGCCTTGTTGAACCTCACACAATTGGCCTCAGCCCATTGTGAATCCCTCTACAGGGCCTTTCTGCCCTCCAGCAGATCAACACTCCCACCCAGCTTGGCATTGTTCTCAAAATGACTGAGGTCGTTCTTGATCCCCTCATTCAGGTCATCAGTAGAAGTAACAGAGCCGGCTGGCCGCAGTACAGAACCAGGTACTGGAACACCACTAGTGACTGGCCTCATCCAAACAGTTGCTGTAATTCCATTCACTAGCACTCTTTGGGTAGGAACATCAGTTTCAACAAACAGCGCACCCATCCAAGCCACAAGCAGCCAATTTCTCCAGGAAAATGTTGGAATGGTGTGAAAGGCTTTACTGAAGTCTGGGCACACACATCCCCAGACTTTCCCTCATCCACTAAGAGGCTCACCATGTTATAGAAGGAGATTGGGTTGGGCAGTTATGCCTTTCATAAGCCCATGCTGGCTGGGCCTGATCCAGGATCTCCTGTATATGCCATGTGATGGGCACTCAGATGATCTCCATGAGCTTCCCCAGCAGTGAGGTCAGGTGACAGGCCTGTAGCTCCCTGGTTCCTCATTTGAACCCTTACCCACAATCCAGGAACCTCCTGAGCTGTTCCTTCTCTACTGCATAGTGTTTCCAGCCCACATCTGGAATATCATCCTCCTTGCTTCTACTACATCTCTTTTGGACTCAAAATATGCACACAGGGTGCGCATCCTCAACGGGTCTTCTTGGCATCTTTGTCTTCACTTAACATTAGCCAAGCCTGCCATCCCTGATCCTCGTGAGAACAGGGTCTGCCCACCTTGAGCTTGCCTTGTGGCTGTGACTGTGGGAGAGGTGGGGAAGTGGATCAAGCAGGGCCAGCACATGAGGAAAGCTATGTTTTTTCAAGCTGCATAATGAGGAAGGGACTTTGGAGGAGGTAGACAGTGTTTCTTAAACAGTGTTCCCCCTCTTGTTAAGCTTTATAACGTATTGAAAAACTGGCTGCGCAACAATATCCTCAAGAGAACTTGAGCAGCAGGGGATCAAGTCTGCTTCAGCCCCAGAAAATCGAGATGATCTCCTGGGAGACCCTCAGGTCAGATTTATTAAAGGTGCAACAAAAACATCTCAATATGTTACATAAATTAACGCCAACCTTCACTGGCAGCTAGGACAAACCAGCCATGAAAAACTGCAGGACATTAGGGAGAGAGAAAGGTGGCTGCTGATGAGGTCTGATACTTGGAGGCCTGAGAAGTGACATGAATACCTTCCTTCTCTCCCCAGAAGATGAATAAAACTCATTCATGTTTTTAGAGAAGTCTCTCTAGAGCTAAATGTTTTGATTGCTCTCTGTTTCTTTAGTATATTTGCTTGAGAGGCGTTGTTTCAACAGTGTTTCAAGTGAATTGCCATATCTCAGGGTTCTTGGCTTTGGATCCAGTTCTAATCAGGTCCTGGCAGCAAAAATCAGACTGTAATATTTTTCTCTATACTCAATGGACTGTGCTTTCTTGGGAGACTATTTGTAGATAATACCAAGAACAAACAAAAGGAAGAGACCTAATGCACCATATTAAGCACTGGGGATATTTTAGGGGTTGATGAGTGTAACCAGATAACTGGAATGAAAACAGCTGCTTGCCAGGGCTGTGGTTAAGCCAATTCTGACAGTTTTTAGGAACAGTGTATTTTATAAGGGTTGGAGAGCACAACCCTGAGAACTACCAATTGAGCGAGAGGAATACAGAGTTTGAGAAGCCATTTTTAATATATCATGGCTTGTTTCTCTGACTGCTGTCAAATTACTGTTCTCATGTCATATGGGTCATGTGACTAAGCACAATATGACAGGTCAATCAATCCTTTTCATCAGATGAGAGAAATGGGTGCTAATGAAGCTTTCTATTTAGAAGCCTTTTCCTATAGACCCCAGACCTGCTCTGGTACTGCATTTTCTGCCATCATTTGGAAACTCATGCAGAGGAACATGGTTTAGAGAATCCTGAAATAAATTCAGAGAGCAGCCATCTGGAGAAACATGTACACGTTGATATTGTTCAAAAGTTGGATTCAGAACAGAAAACCTATTTAGATGTGATTTTTCTCGTGTCCTAGTCAGCTACATTTGCTAAATTGGTCTGTGCCTGAGTTATAGCAGGATTTATCTGGATACTACAGTGAAAGTTTTAAAATCTTAGATTTTGTCATTCCAGTGGATCTGATTCTCCTGCTTGCAGACTAATTCACTGAAGCCAAGAGACCCATTCACAGACATGTTTTTACTGCTGCAATGAATTAGTTCAAATTGGGAGATTTGAAATCTAAAAGTGTTACGTAAACTTTTGTACTCTTCTGAGGCTTTGTAGCAGGTCTGTCATACTTTCTTTCTTCATAGTTTTAGCCATAGTTGCTGTGCTTACAATTACAGCTTGAAACTGAATGTGATGAAAGCACAGCACAAAATCATAAATATTTAGGACTGAGGAGAACCACAGAAGAAGGTGTGTTTGTTAAAGGCGTTTGAAGAACTTCAGATATGTCCATGTGGTTTATCAATCTCCTTAAACTTACGATCAGGTCCTCAGCCATGTGCAGACTCTTGTCACAGGATGGTAAATTCTTCTCAAAACAGCCTCTTTAGTGTCAGGTTATCTGGTTTAAAACTTGTATACCCTGAAATTTTTCTCTATCTGGATTAGGAAAGCTCTGAGCTAGTGACCAGGCTGCTTGATGAGGCAAGTAAAGTGACCTGCCCTATTGCAAAGCCATTAATGTCTGGGACTCATCAGTAGCAGTCTATCAATATTAAAGGATGTGCTTTAAGTTAATAAGCACAAGGTTGTAGGCAGAGTAGGGGATCCTATGTAGTGTGTACACGCCAGTTTAGGGGAGAGAGACTGTAACGACCCAAAGAAGGTGTCTGTGAATGAGACTTTAACAGGCAGAAAGGCTGTTCTGTTCCTAGGGGAGGGAAGACATGTGGACAGGATGAGACCAGCACCTTCCCTTGCCCGGCCAGCAGCTAGAGGCCAGCATTGCAGCTGGATACACAGCTGGCCGGTTGCTCTGCTGGATAGATACATCTCTCTTTCTCTTGAGATGTTAAAAATTCTTGCCCCAAGTGAAGCAGAGATACCTGAACTGTAGGTGCATCTTCCTTTTTCTTAGATACTGGTTACTAGAATATTCTGTCTTTATTTAATGAAACTTTGCCAGAAGGAGAGTGGTGCAGCTCCTGGACAAGTTAACATACATCGATTGTAGAACTTCCATCATGGGACACTGTCCTGAGTTTTGCGGTCTGATTCTGAGTGTGACTATTTTAAATTTGAACCCACTAGACTCAATCTGGTTTTTTATCTAAAACAGTTACAAACAGAGCAACAGGTCATGCTTGTTGCTTGTGTTACTAAAACTGGCGGGCTTCCATCATGTTTAATTTTATGTACTTGACACTCCAGCAAGAACAGAGGATCACTGGTCTGCAGCCAGTCATGTCCCCAGGAGCAGGGTCTACAAATGCCTATAGCTCTTTGGGCTTTTTTTTTTTTCTGAGGATTAAGGCTTTATCCTTCTTTCCTTGTATTTGCAGCTTAACTGAAGAGTCTAAGTTAAGAAAGACTCCTTCCACAACCAAGAGAGGTATAGGAGAAGTGTTCTGGTTCCTAGAAACTTGAGCTCACTGGGGTTGCTTCTTTCACTGGTGGCTCAGAAGGAAGCAGGCTTAGGAACCCCTGCCATGCACTGAGGTTTAGAGGGATGAAGCCAGACCAGCAGGTTTGTGAGTCTGGCTTTGTATGTGTTTGCACACATACTTTTTGTTAAGTGAAACATCAAATCTACTTCAGTATGTACAGCTTTTGAGTCTATGCTTCTTTCACCTACTTGGAAATCCCTCAGAAGAAGAGAGTCATTGTGTTAATATTGTACATGCTTTAGTGGAACAGGTAAGTTTAGTCTGATTTCACTTAAAGCAAAACCCTTCTCTTTTAAGACATATATATGAAAAAGCTAATTGTTCTGATTTATATGAATTTGGAGTGGTTGCTAATTTCAAAAGGTAATGTGAAGTCTCAGTTTGGGAACAATGCTGTAATAATTTTGTGATGACTAGCTGCTCATTGTGAAATTTTTCCAAGCTACCTTTGTTAAGACTAGCAGAGTCCCAAGAAGTAAGCAGTTTTCTCTCAAGGCTTTAGAATGAGATATTTGAACTGATTGAGTCACCTAGGAGTTAAGCAAAAAACGTGGCGGCAAATATTTCTGTACCAATTTTCAGTTGTTCTTAGGGTTTGAGGGATGTTCTGTATTTTCCCATTACACTTTGATTGTAACTTGCAGAAAAACTCCTGTGTATTACCTGAGGATTTAAAGAACTTCTATCTGATGACTGATGGCTTCCAGATGACCTGGAGTGTGAAGACAGATGGTGAGTCCCTGTGTTCCCCTCCACTGACAAGTTCAATTCATTGCAACCAGTCCTTCCTTTGCAGAACCTCTTTAATTTCAAACTTACTTTCTGCACAATCAATACACATCTCTCAAGGCAAAATCTATTGCTTGCATGTTCTGACCTTCCACAGAAGAGGTGCATGCACAGAACGCAGACAAGAAACTAATTATTCATAACAGAAATACTCTTCTGCAATACACTGGCCATCTGTTGACACTCATATTTAGGTGTGTCATTTAAACCTTATACCTTAACTCCCTCTATAGTGCATGGAAAGAGAAACAGCTGTAGCTCATTATCCTATCATAAATCTGTAGTAAGAGTCACCCTCTGATAATGCTTCTTTCTCGTTAAAATGTGCATGTACATGTTGGAGCCTGATTCTGCTTTTCACCAGCTAAAGTCCAAGCTTCATTTTCTATCCTTGTTTGCTAAAAATCAGGTAGATTGTTCACTCTGCAGCTGTTATCCTCACTCTCATTGCCTTCAGGCAGGATTCTCAAATTGGGCTGTGGACACTGCTCACTTCTGGAGATGAGTGTCAAATGCAGGGTCTTCCTCAGGAAGTGAAATGACATTTCAGAGACAGTTGACATCAGTGCTTTAGCACCTGCAGTAATTCTCATCATGTTTCAAGGGGGACTTGCTGTGTTATGACCTCTGAGGAGTCTTGTTTTCAGGGCTTACAAGTGCATGGAGACCAAGGCTGCTGGTACAACTGTCTTGTCTCAACAAACATCCAGCAGTGCCTTCTGAGACCCATCACACTGGCACGTAGCTGAACAGAGTGCTTGCTGCCTTGATGACTGGTAACAGTCTGAGTCCTCTGAAACACTAACAAGTGACAAGTCCTGTAGGATTCTTTCAGGAGCACCACGTGTTGTTACACTGGTAAAATTCTCTATGGAAGTGGGAACCAAGAGGATGTACCCCAAACAGGTACATGAAATGGAAGAGGACAAGCTACCCAGTAAGCTGTGACTGTGTGGGATGGTTTCTGATAAGAAGAGCAGCAGCAGGGAAAAGAGCTTTGAGGAAGAGGCTGTAGCTGAAATCCTGTAGCCAGGATTTTTAATTTTTCACAGAACTGAGCTAACAGCTGCAGCACAGTCCTTGCCAGCAGTGTAATTCTCTTATCTTTATAGCTCTAAGATGATGTTGCATCACATGTAAGTGGGAGTCTGTGAAATGAAAAAGCCTCATTTTTGGTCCTGTAGAGTCTTACTTAAGTTAAATGCCCAGATCTGCTGGCTATAACCATCTCTTCACCCCACAGAAGTTGATGGCTGGCGGAAAAGAAATACCTCCCATGCTTTCCTGACAGTGGATGTGATTAATGATCAGTCTTGTTGCAGATACCCCAATGCCCTTGGGCTCCATGGTGATTAACAGTATCTCAAAGCTGTGTCGGCTTGGGGGCTCTTCTATGTACACTCTGCCTAGTGCTCCAACTCTCGCTGACCTGGAAGATGACACAGACGAGGAAGGTAAGGCACTGTTAACAGGCTAGAAAACCTGCTCTGTCTCATCCCTTTTGTTCTGTTAATGTTAGGATATAGCACAAGATATGTGGACCAAAACACTTTCCACCAGACCAGGTTGCTCAGAGCTCCAGGGTTGGGGCATCCACAGTTTCTCCAGGCAGCCTGTGCCAGTGCCTCATCACCCTCACAGTAAAGAATTCTTTCCTAATATCTGATGTAAATCTGCCTTCTGTCAGTGTGAAGGCATTCCCCCTTGTCCTCTCACTAAATATCCTTGTAAAAAGTCCCTCTCCACCTTTCTTGTAGGCTCCCTTCCAGGTACTGGAAGGCCACAATTAGGTAATTTTGAAGCCTTCTCTTTTCCAGACTGAGCAAACCAAATTCTCTTAGCACCTGAGCTATCCCCCATGGCAGGGGAATTGGAACTAGATGGTCTTTAATGTCCCTTCCATTCTACAATACAGCAACAGAAAAGGTCACTCCAGGTAGCAACCAGGTCTAGAGAAGGGTGTCCCTGTCCATGTCAGGGCCATTGGAGCAGTATGATCTTCAAGGTCCATTTCCAACCCAAACCATTCTGTGATTCTCTCTGTCTCGTGGGCTGGATCTATTACGTATCTTATTAATTCCCTACAGCCTTGGCAGGTAGATCTGTTTGCTGTGAATGTCGTGAGGATTAGTGTTATTTGCATCCTCTTTTAACATCCTGTTCTGCATTTTTCCTGTTTAAAGTTTCACCTCAGCCTTGCTCCAGTGATTCAGCTTCCAAAGTCTTTGTGTGCTTATGGTATTACATGAACAAAAGGTAATGGGTTTTGTTTTGGTAGTGAAAAGACAACTGGAACTGGAAAAGTAACTGGTGCATATGTATAACTGTGAGGTTACCCGTAACACATGTGTTTCAGGCTGCCTAAAAATGCTGGGAATACTGCTATTTGGAGAGAATAAAAAAGAAAAAGAAAGCCCACTCATTTTGTCAGAGCTCTCACAGTCCAGCTGGAAAAACCAAGAGGATAAGAACACAGCCATGTGTCACACCAATTTCTTAAAAGAATGCTGTTTGATTTCAGTCTTGTCTCTGCATCTCTGCAAGCTCTTCTAGCTTCTAAATGTGGCTGAAAGTATTTTTGGACATTCCAGTTTGGCTGCAGTCCTGATCTTCCAGCCATTGTAATGAGATGCACCAAATTCTGCTTCTATTTAGTGGCTTAAACTTTCATTGATGCATTTATAAGGTACACTGAGAAAAAATTACATCCCCACAGAAGTTCTCATCCTGACTTTCATGGAAAATTCTTCCGGAAAGTACAGCTTTTATGTCCTACTTCTTCCCCATCAGGTTTAGGCTTCAAAATTGCATTCTGCAGGGACTTGCAGCTACACAGTCCCAAAATCGTGTTGTAGAAATGCGCTGTGATGGTTGAGGGTCACAAGTTGAATAAGAGTCAGATGTGGTTGTTGGGAAGGATGCTGATGTCACACTGGAATGTATGGAGAAATATATATCTCTGCAATTTCATTAAAGTCTTGTCCCAAGAGGAAAAAAATAAATTGTTCTCCCTGTCATCCTTAGGAATAAATAAATCAGGACAAAAAAAGGAATCATATATACAACAAAAAATAATGGGCTTCAGTTGTAGCAGGGAAGATTGAGGATCCATGAAGAAAACTTCTAAGTGATAAGTGATGGATTTGGGTTGAGAGCCTAGAGACTGTGCCTTCTCTAACAGTGGAGAACTTTTAAGAAAAGATTAGACAAACCTCAGGAGTGACATCTGTAAACCTTGTGTTGCTTAATGCCAGGGAAGAACGAGAAGTCAGCTCATCTGTTTTCAGCCATCTGATTTTGACTCTGTGGTTTGTTTTCCTGACAGAGATGAAAATTTTTCTCACTTTTTCTTTTTTTTGCTCAGTTGTATTTTAAACATAGAGAACTTAATAATTTCCAAGAAGTATAAATGTAATAGTTTGATTCAGTTCTTCATCAGCTGATTTATTAACGTATAAAACATATTGATTCTTTGCAACTAAGTCACAGTCAGTTTTCCAAACATGTTTCATAAATTTTTTTCCTTGGCTTCAGGTAATGGAGACAAACCAGAGAAGCCACACTTTGATTCTCGTAGTCTCATCTTTGAATTAGACCCATGCAATGGGGATGGGAGAGTCTGTCTTGTTTATAAGCATGCTGAACCAGGTAAGACTGAAAAAAGAAAAGTTAGCTATCTCTTGTTGTGGATTGCATCTGGAGGCTATATCTGACGAGTTATCTTGTATTTCTGATTTTCCTTGCAATTTGTAGGTGAAACTTTTACTGAGATGTCCTGTTTCCACTAAAGTCAGGAGCTACATCTTAACTAGATCTAACATTTTCACTCCTTTTAGTGTTGGAGTCTGAGTTATAACTTAAGATTTCTGCATGCATAGAAACAGGGAAATATTCACATGTGAACTACAGACAATTGTGTTGAAATAATACAGAGCTCCACTAATCCAGTTACTTGCATGTCTTGGAACAAAGCTGATACATTTTTCTGAGAAAGGGTGTAACTCTGCTTAGAAACAAAGTGTAGATGGTAAGAAAACCTGAGACAGAATTAGACTGGGTCTTCCACCTCGTGTGTGGATGCTGAGCCTCTAGGTGCTAACTAGGCCAAAATGTGGCAGGAAGGGTTAATGAGAGGGTGAGATGCAGGAACTGAGCCGTTTGTTGTGACAGATACAGAGATAACTGTTATCAGTGAGAGAGTAGTGAAACACCCACTGCATTTGTAAAATAGTTGTCATCTGACACAGTGCACAGGTCACTAGATGTATGTGTGCTTACTGTGTAGGGTTGCGCAATTGCAATACACAGGTTCTTAAGAAAAATCTTGTGCCTTTCACTGGGTGTGACTACAACTGCCATGGCCAGAAGTTCTTGTCCTCTCACCTCCCAGTGTTGGTGATTTCAGCATATGCAGTGGATAACCTGGGCAAGGGAAGGAAGTATTTGTTACAGGTGTCGATGTCAACACAGGGGCAGTCTGTTCAAATGACAGTGTTCAGCATCTCAATCTCCCAAAAAAGCAACTTCTTTTTATGCTACAAAGAATGTCACCACCAGAGAAATATTTGATCTGTGGAGAGATTTTGCAAAATGTGTTTTTGTTGGCAGCACATACTCCCATGACTTCCAGACTCTGAACTCTACTAAGTAATCCAAGATGACTGACAATTGAGTTAGTTGCATTTTACTTTGTGGGGCAGATAAATGTTTGCCATAATTGTACTTTGAACATATACTACAAAATTGCTGATGTCCAAGAATGTTCCATGTAGCATGTCATTCCAAGGTTATGAAAGAGCAGCGTTGCATTCATTGTCCAGTACACAGCTAGTCAAATACCCCATGCAGTGAGTGAACATTGGCTGATGGGTTGGACACAAAAGGTCGTAGTAAATAGGGCTAAATAGTACATAGTCATCACATCAGGCTTACAGCTGGTCACTGGTGGGGTTCTTCAGGTCTCCATCTTGGGCCCATGCAAATGTCTTCATGAACAGCTTGGACACAGGACTGGAAAGGGTACTAAGTTTGTCCATTATACTAAATTGATGTCTCCCTTGAAGGCCGTGCAAAGACACCTCAACAGATTGGAAAGATGTGCAACCACCAACTGTATGAAGTTTAACAAAGACAAGTTCTGGATTCTGCACCTGGGCTGGAACAAGCCTGGATGTACATAAAATAGCCCTTCTTATGAGTGTGTTATGTCTCCCACCTGACAATGGCCAGGGGTTAATCTTAGTACTGCAAAGCAACAGTGTAATTTGTGCTTGTTTTATTCTAGTGGTCTCCCCAGACACAGAGATCTGGTTCCTGGACAGAGCTCTGTATTGGCATTTCCTCACCAAAACCTTCACAGCCTACTACCGCCTGCTCATCACCCACCTGGGTCTCCCACAGTGGCAGTATGCCTTCACCAGCTATGGGGTCAGCCCCCAGGCCAAGGTAGGACAGCAGCATCCAGCCTGTCAGTATTTAGCATAAGTATAGACTGGAAAAACATCTTCCCACCTTTTGGCAAGCTGTCTCTCTGCTCAAGGAGGCCTCCCTAGTGAGCCATGGAAGGGACCGCAAGTTTTTTCCCTGTAACATGTTCTCAGTCATTTGTTTCACAGTAATTTGAATTCATAATATTGTCTTAACCCTGTTTTTCTCTCAGCAGTTGGGCCTCAATAAAAATGACCAAACTACCCCAAAAAAGGGTAGTTTAAAGTCCTGTAAAGGACTTAAAGAGGTAGTTAGAGAAGACCTCTACATAAAGCCTTGTGAGCATTCCAGTCACTTATTATTACTAAAATTACTATTCTGCCATGCCAAAATCCCGCTGTTAGAGCCTTCTGCTGTTCTGTGTTAGACTGGGCCCTATCCCTGCCTCCATCCTGTGAGACGTCAGGGAATGAACCTGATTGTCCTACTGAACACAGCTCCTAAGGCAGCACAGTGTCAGTGCGCCTTGGCAAGGCCAGTTGGGACTTGAGTGTCCTGTACTTCACCCAGGACATGACAGCTGTCTTACCAGCATGAGATTTCCTGGTCCTGTGTGCATATCAGAATTACTAAAATTACTTCTGACTTCCCATCAAAAAGTGGCTATAGAATTTGGTTCTTCTCATTCCCTGTTACACTGCACAGGGCTTTATCAGTCAAGGCTGTGTATGTGGCACTGTGCTCTGCCTTTCTGTAACTTCCCTGCTATAAATATTTTATTATGTTCAGTATATTTGCAAACCTTATGAAAAATCACTTGTATATTTCCTAATCATTTGCAGCCCCTGTTGGTTAAAATCCTCCTAGTTCGTTAACCATTATCATTTTTAAAGGTTTTCAAGGGGGTATATTCAAGTCATTTTCCACTAAGCAGTACATTAATAGATGATTATCTATATTTTGGTATTGATCTTCTGTTTATCTTGTTCGACACTTTCCTGATGGTTTCACAGTAATTTGTGATACCATAACTACTATAGTTTTATTTCCTGACTTTGTTAATGAAAAGATGATACAAAAAAAAAAACCAAAAGTTGAGAACTGTAGCGCATAACATTGTGGTGTCTGCTGCAACCAAAAAACCAAATAATTGTAGTTATTCTAGATAGAAAATCACAAACAGAAACAATAAGACAAACAAACACAAAATTCTTTGTCTAAGGAGTTAAAAAAAATCCGTTCTTTTATGTGTCAAGAGAAGGAGGAAGGTTACATTTTGAGAAATACAACTAGTTGGTTTTCAGTTTATAAGCGCATTTAAATTCCAAAGATTTTTTAATCCTTTCTGCTTATCTGAATCTAAATGAATGTCGTTTAGTTTCATCCCCTCCTTTTGCTTTTCCTCCTGTGGTGAAAATCAGGATTAACTCTTAATAGGAGTTACACTGCAGGAAAGATGGTGTTAGGGTTGTGTCTGGTTCTCCTCTTCCCTATCTGGAATGCAGTTCCAGGACTGGGGCTGTAGCCATGCCTTGTGTATCCTTATCACAAGCACTCTTCCAAGTCCTGTAAACTGCAAACTGATAAGTGGCATAGGATTAAGATCATGTCTTAGGGAAGATGGGGAGCAAGGTGGAATTGTCTAACTGCAATTTGAACTTAACCTGTTCCTTCCCCACCATCCTGCCTTTCAGCAATGGTTTAACATGTATAAACCCATAACCATCAACACAGCACTCCTGTCTGAAGAAGCTGATTCCTTTGTGAATAAGCTGGACCCCAATAAGGTATTTAAAAGCAAAAACAAAACTCCAGTGCTCAAGAAGAAACCACCTTCACAGCCACCAGGCTCCCAAAAGAGTCACACAAGCATGACTTCTGCGAAGACATCCTCACTAGCTGGAAATTCTTCAAGGAAGTAAGCCTGCCAGATCTGAACCTGGACAACTTTTGCAATAAGCTTTGACATTTCCTGCCGCAGAGTCTCAGTGGTTCAGACTGAGTTCCTTGTGCATGAATAGATGTGCCCATGGAAAACACATTGCAGCATTTGCATGAAAAATAGCTGTGATGTGGATGTAGTTCCTGGAGGCTCTTAAAAAAAAACCTTGATACATCAATTTTATTCCCTTCTGCTACTTGCAGCATATACTTTTCAGAGGGCATGAAGAAACATTTGATGTCACTGCTCTATAGGGAAGCTTTTGTTCCTGTACAACTGCAGCAGTGAAATGAAAGCAAATATAATTCACTGTAACTTTAACAGACAGACCCATGCTGAAGTAGAGGGTCTGAAGATGTTTCTGCCATGTCCTTTGAAAAAAAACTGTCCTGACCTTGCATGCTCTGGGAGCAGGCTGGAGCCCACTGAATACAGAAGTATCTTTCACTCCAGATAGACTCTGCACTTCGCTGTTCTTCATCCAACTTCTGCATTGAGATTCATGGTACAACAGGTCTTGGGACTTCCACATCTCTACATTAGTCTAGCAACTTGCTCTGCAGCTCGGACAACTTTTTGGCCTTAATGCTGTATCTTTTCAGATGGTGACATGATTTACAATAATCCTGAAGCCAGAAGATCCTTTGTTGCCTCAGTTTTGTGGGAACTGCTGAGCAGAGAATCAATGGTGTTGAGTCCTATCAGCCAGGAGAACCCCTTGGTTTGTCACACATTCATTTGCAAAGCTGACCTTTGAAACAGACACTTTTCAGTTGGACAGGATCTCACCAGGAGCCACTGAGATCCTACAGCCTTAGAAGCCCCTTATGCTGTTTTCTGTACTGTAAGTTTTCAGGTTAGAACTGCACTTTAACCCATTCACTGCTGGTTTTGAGTTACTCCTGTTTGTTTCCATTACTTTTCTATGCTATTCTGTCTTCCAAATATGCTGGAATCATGGTAGCACCCAACACATTTTGTGCCTGAATCTGGAAATCAAAATCGCTGTCTGTTAAGTAAGCATTGACTATTTAAACAGCATCATCTCTGATTTTTGAAACCATCACATAATTACACAAGACAAACCTACCTCACAGGGATGTTGTGAGGCTTTCATGAGTATTTGTATGGCCGTCAGAAAGGTGAAGCCATCCTGTAAGTGGTTAATAGTATTTTAATAAATATTTGAATATTTTCCTCCAAAGTGATTGGGTATTTGAAGATGCTTTTGGGGAGCACATGCATATGGGATGCAAAGGATGCATGGAAAGTGCAGTGTTCAGGATGGATTGCTAGGGGTGTTTTTTTAATGCAGTAGAGAATCTCACTGAGAAGGGATGGGTTACAGTGCTTTCAGCCAATCCCTCCTGAGCTACTCAGAAATTCCCAGTTTATTTCACACAGGCCAGAAGACTGAACTATGTGGTAGCTGTTCTACTTCTGTCCTGCAGTCACTGTACAAAATCTGTGTAACCATCAGCCCCTGCTCAGACGTATTTTGCTGCTTCCAGCACTGCCAAGGGCGCACCTTTAAATGCCATTGCTGCATTGCCTGGCAGCCACTCTACCACCCCCAGATGACAAGAAATCCTTTAATGCACCCTCTCAAGCCCATGTGCATCTTGAGACAGGTGAAGATCTGTTGTAGCTGCTCTACTGATATGAAGTGAGCTCTAATGAGAAAGCACCTATATCACTTTGCACCCTAGCCCACTTCCCATGCCATAGTAATACCTCAGTTATCCTTTTAATATTGGGATAGGAGTGGTCATTAAAGCCAGTAAATGCCCTTTTCTGGAATTCTGTGCTGTAGTGATGTTCTGTAACTTCCTGCTCTTGGAGAAGGTGGTGTTTATTCATGGCACCCAGCCCTGGGACTGCAGTTATGTGCTTGACATACATAACATACTTGCTTAAGCACTCTCTAGAAAAGTTTAGACTGTTATCACCCTCCTGGGAGCAGACAGCTTCTGACAGTGTTCTGCTTTTAGTCCAGCGACACTTCAAACTTGTAAGGCTGTTGCAGGCCCACTTCCTCATTCAGATGGAGGTAGCAGAATTCCTGCAGCAGCGGGGCAACATCTTATGTTTCTCATGCATTCAGAGTAGGAAAAAAGCTGAGGGGGAGGGGGCAGGTAGGCAGTTTGTTGGAGTTTTTGGAGACGTTGTCACAGAAGTTCTCTGACTTCTTTCCTGTGGTGGTAGCTGGTGTAGTTCAAGTCTAGAGTCTCAGTGATGCCAGTGTGTTCCAGCAGAACTGTGGCAGGATTGAGGAGACTCTGTAGTTTAGTAATTTTTTAATGCTTCCTGAATGTTCAGATCAAAAAACAAGCATAAAAAAAACCCAAACAACCCAACAGGTTCATGTTTCTATTTTAGACTGTCCTTGTTCTTCTCTCTTCTGTGCTGTTCCAAACTAGGTGTTTGTTAAGTGACAGATAGGCAAATGAAGCAAGCCTAGGCCCCTGGTTCATCACTGCAGTATCTGCCTCTTACCAAAAAATATTCCAGATCAAAATTTCTGTGATAATTAACTAAATCATGTTGTATCTGCCACTGTTGATGCCTGTATTTTGATTTATATGAATATATACATATCTGGAGACTTGTAGCTCTGCTTTGCTTTTCTTCAGAATATGATGATTGTTTGGGGGTTGAGTTTCACTTTGGTTTGGGTTTTTTTTTCTGGTAGACTTTTACACAGGGAGATTGGATCATTTCTTCAGGTCACAGTCAGGTCTAGCCCTACACAGGTCTGCTCAATATCTCAGATACCAAATTTGTCTGTTTTAGCTGAGTAGGTTTACTGAAATCTACTGAAATCTCGTCTGTCCACCTGCATGGTGAACAAACAGATGTGCCCTGCACATGTGTCATCACAGCATGTGGCCATCACAGTCTGGAAGTCTCCATGCCTGCCTGTTCTTTCTCATGTTCAGTTTCATGGCCAGGGTGGTTGTGAAAATCAATGCAGAGTTTGTAGATGAGAACACCAAAAAGACATCCCAGAATTGGAGCTGCGACTGGGACCCACCACCAGGAATGGTCGTCCCTGAAATGAAACACAGAAGAGGCAGCTTGTGAGCCAGACTGGAACCACTGCCCTGCCACCACATCCTGCTGGGGCAGGAGTGAGCTGTGTGAGCAGAGGAGTTTGTCCCACTGCAGGCACTAAGCCTACAATTGGCTTAGACAAATTCACTGTCCCCCCCACATAACTGCTGGAGGGAAGGTCATTTTCCCCATCAGCAAGGAAATGTGGCTCCACACTGCAGGTTTCTTGTTCTCCAAAAGAAATGGGCTGTGTGGTCTTGATGAGTGGGACTCTCAGACAAATATAGGCATTTTGCCTCCCCGTTTCCAGTAAAATCTGTGACTCCTCTACTGAGCTCTCAAATATATTTTCTTGGAATTAAGGAAAATGAGCATCTGGGACAGGAGACTCTGGTAATGATCTCACCATAGGAAAAGCAATAGCATGACACCATCGTACTAGATTGAGGAAAGCAAGGTTTCATGTCCAAATTCAGACTAAATTTCGGAGACCTGTTCAGCAATCCACCTGCATTCAGGTGAGCTGCTTTCTGCCTCTCCACTCACTGCAAAAAACAGCTGGATCTCCAGTGAACAGGCAGACAATTTGGTGCCCAGTGTGAGGTATCTGAGCATCAAGGTGAATTCCATGCCAGAGAGTTAAGTGTACTCCAAATTTTGCGCACAAGGCTCCTCTAGGCACAACCCTCACGACTCTGCACTGATATCATCACTCAGTCCAAAGAAAAAAAAGGCTTCATGACACATTTTATCTTGTGCTTATCTCCTCCCCTGGCAAGCTGAGCAGTGTAAGAACAAAACAGGTCACTCACGTGAAGACAGCTGTTCCCCAGCCAGCAATTGCCGTGAAGATCCGAGGGGGCAGGTCCCTGGAGGGGTTTATGGCATAGCCTGTGTTAAGCCCCATTCCCAGACCAATGCCCAGGACCAGCATACCCGAGAGCATGGGCTGAATGCCTTTGATGGCTGCATTGTTTTTCTCATCATGGATGACCAAAACACCCAGGATCAGCATAACTGTTGCCGTAAACTGCAGGAACAGAAAAGGGAGAAGAACAGGTCAAGACAGAAAATGGGGAAGGTTGAAAGATCCTGCTCAGCAGAGCAGGAGAGACTTCCCAGAATGAAAGAGCAGCTGAGATTCATGGTCTGATCAAAGTAGGAGAGACCCAAATATTACCGCCTCCTCACAGGTGAACTGAAGAAAATTCTTTTCTCAGAAAAACATCACCAAGACTGATACAAACTTCTCAGCAATGTCGTCTCTCTCCATCTTTCAAGTCAGGGAAATGGAAATTTGAAGTACATTCTGTCTAATAGAAGCAGAGCCATAACAAGCTGCTCATGAGACAAACCTTATCATCCCCAGAGGAAGTTATGTTTTGCACAGCCTGTATGCAGATATCAGATCCTCACCTGGGAAACTGAATTTCCCATCAGTGACTACATAGCTAACATTTGTAGATTTGCAGTGCCCAGGACATCAAGAGGCATAGTTTTGATAGAGGTGATGACACGTGTCTCTTTATGCTTCAGAAAATGCAGCTGGAGAGACTTGGACCATTTGCACAGACACCAGCAAAACTAGAAACTGCAGCTTTTGGCAAAGGCACTGTCACTCTTATTTGCTTTCTTGTGCATCAAGGACACTGCCTGGTCCACAGGAGGCTGAGAGGATCCACACCCCACCTCTAGGCTCTTCCACCATCCTCTTCATTATGCCCAGGCAGTAGTTTTGTCAGCTCAGAGTCCAAATCACAGGCTTCCAAAGATTTGCATTGGAAGTGAATCTTCCTTCTCTGTTGTCTTAGTGCCCCACATGCTCTGGAGACTCCCTTCCTGGTTTCTGGGCATCTGGACACTGTGCTGTAAGCTGGGAATCCACTTCACCCAGTCTCAATGGATCTGTTCAAACACAGAGGTTCAGTCCAGGCTGTGCTCATGTGGAGACAGTCCCAGGCTCTCGGTGCTGGGAAGGGGCAGCCAGCACAGCTGCCAAGGAGCATGGAGTGGGTGTAGAATCCAAATAGGGAAGGAACAGTTCAGCCCAGAACCCAGAGGAGGGGGCTGGTGATATAGCTCAGCTTCTCACTTCTCACTGTTTGTGTCACATGCAGGGAAAGTGTCTGGAGAGCCCCTGGACCAAGCTGTGGAGCAGCCTACATGTATTAAGCTTTAAGCTGAACCCTTTAGGTTTGCCTAGCCACTGAAGTTCCTTGGATCTTACCTTTCAGGTGCCTCCCTGGATGCTGGCTTCCTTGGGAAAAGAGGTTGTGGTTGTGTCTGTGCATGTAGGGCTGTGGGGACCTGTAGCAGCTCTGCAGAAGCACCTGTAACCACCCACCTTCTCCTAGCACACCACGGCCATTCCCACTGACCTCTGTGAAGAAGGCTCCCTGCAAGGATACATTGGGAGCAGGGTAAGTAGAGAAGATCATCGCTGTGGCAGTTGGTCCTGACACTGTAAGGCTCCCATTGGTGTAGTCATAAATAGCATCTAGGAGAAGTGGGAATTATGGAAGTTAGCACAGCATTCATCCCACAGGATACACACACAAGTTCACTTGTTGCAGCCAGCAGAGACATCAGGGAGAAGGGAGGCAGTGAAAGATGTGATGACACACTCCTCACGGAGCATGATCTCACCAATATCTGTTACCCACAGACTTCGGTCTGCAGTCACTCCCTTACACCTACCAGCTCCCTGTTGCTGCTCCAGGAGCCCAGGGTAGCCTGGATGCACTGGAGGCCTCCAACCCTCTGCCCCTCAGAGACTAAGACATGCTAGAGACAACGGGTCCTCTGCTCACAGCTCAAAACCCCCAAAATGGCTGTAAACCTGTGTTCCACAGAGCAACAGAGTCCCCCCAGAGCTCCAGCAGCACTTAAGACATGGTAGTTCATGTAAATAAAGCCCCTGCAGACCTGGAAACAAAATGCTGACAAAATGCAGCTACTGCCTTTCTGCTGAAGACAGGTCTTGAAAGTGGGAAGAATGCCCTTAGTAAAACGAGCTGTGTTCTCAAGGAATTCTGTATCCTTCCCAAAGGTATATCTGGGACCTGCTGTGAACTTGAGCTGTGGTCTGTCCCACAAGCCAGTAGTTTGCCCTCCTCACCCAGAAGTCATGCTGGGTACTGTAGAAGGACAACACTGTGAGTTGACTGAAATTACGCCTACAGCAACCTCTGTGATAAAAGACACAACCCTACCATAGTAGAGAGCAAAGACGGTGGCTGCTGCCATAAAGGAGCCCAGGAACTGGCCAGTTATATAAGCTATAAGCGTTGTCCAGGAGATCTTTCCTAAAACGCATTCTGTAATGGTGATGGCAGCATTCAGATGGGCTCCTGCAAAATCACAGAAAAAGAGAGGCCTCAACACTGATCCAGCTGTTTTGGAACATGTGACATGGTGGATGCCCCATCCCTAGAAACATTCAATGCCACGTTGAACAGGGTTCTGAGCAACCTGCTCTAGTTGATGTTTCTGCTCATTGCCGGGCAGTTGGACTGGATGAACTTGAAAGGGCTCTTCCAACCTGAACTATTCTTTGGTTCTATGTCCCATGCCCTGCAGTAATCACCCAGACACACCCAGAACAGCAAGAATCTCTCAGGTCTTACTCCTGCACAGACACAAAATGAGCCTTTCTCTCTCAACAGCTGAATCATGCAGGTCAAATAGCTCCAAACTAGCCTTCTAAAAATTCTGTAGATCACAGGCTGCCTCCAGAGACTGGATATACTTCTCATGGGATGGCATGAGTTTCCCTATGACTTTCTCAATGGGCTTCTCCCTACTGAGCTTAAAAAGAGCCCATACTTCAGCACATTTTAAGTAGCTACAGGTAGATAAGGACCTGTGTTTTGATAAAACATTTTCTGTGGAGGAGGTTGGTATCACAATGGTGCTTTTGAAGACTAAATGGGTCTGGGTCTTGTGGTCTTGGTGAAAACCATATGTTCTCCAGGCCTTCTGTCCCCAGGAGTCTAAAGAAAATATTTGTTCTTCCTGCCTGGTAGGTACAAACATTGAGGGTCAGTAAATGTTCCAGCCTTCATGTCCATCTTCTACTCCAGACTCCAAAAGGGGTAAGATGCAGACACCCATCATTTCATCAAAGTGCAGGACAGTGTGAAGTGGAAGTGCATGTACCACCTGCTACAGTCCAGCAACCACAACTGGAATGGGGGCAGATCCCTTCTTAGACCCTCTGCTCTTTTGTGGGTATGGCCAGCCATTTCAGAGATCACAAAAAGCATCTTGTGACACAGATGAAGCCAAATTACTAGGTTAGGAAGGTCTGAAGTTTATTTTGCGACCACATTATTGCTGGCTGAGACGAGATCTCTTCTGCGCTGCCCTCTGCCCTCAACAAATCAGCTCCTTCTAAAAAGTCACTTGGGACTGCAGGACCTACGTTCCTCAGTCCATTTTCCCCAGGATGTTTCCACCAGCTCCAAAAGGACAAGAAAATAAAGAGCTGACTGCTCCTGACTGCTCACATTGAATTTTTTTTTTTTCCTTTCCAAGCCAGCCCCAGGTCTGGACCTTTGTCTAGGCCAACAGTTCAAGAGCAAGGAGTTGCTTTCATTTTCTGCCCATTAGGCCCCTAATGTTTTCTCTTTGTGCAAATGAATGCAGAAATTGCAGAAGGCAAAGGTAATGCTCTTGTCATGTGAGGGATTCCACCCCATGGCCCCAAAACACCACTTCCCAAGTTCATGTGGGGCATCTGTGCATGAGGGTGTATGATAAGGAGAAAAATTGCATACCATTCCTTTTGCAACGTCACCAGTAAGCTCTCCTTCACAATAAGTTATTTACTTCCCCATGGGTCATATCAGCAGCAGGTTGTGGGAGCTCTCTGTCTCCTTGGGCCATGCTGGCATGTCCCAAATGGAAGAGCCACTGAAATCTGGCTCAGCTGGTTACAACGGAAGGGACTGGCCAAACCTCCTCCCCTCTCCCTGTCCCACTGGCCCTGTCACAGCTCAGAACACAAGTTTGGGGTCAGTATTCTGTACATATGCTGTGCATGCCTTGTCCCTGACCTCTCCTGCTTTTCTTGCCTGGGGACTCTAGGACTGCTTTTTTTAAGGTGAGGGCACTGCCCATGCTATAACACACCCCTCCACACCCCACTCCTCCTGTCCCCAATGCACATGGCCTTTATGGGACATGGATGTGTCCCATGCCTGACAATGCTGCTCACCAGACACTCCTCCAGCCGCATAGATGCCCAAGGTGACACCAATGCCAAATGCCATATTGATGCTCAGATAGTGACCACTGTTTCCTTTTCCCAGTACCACTTGTGCCACAGAAGACAAGCCAAAAACCTGTGTAAAAAGAAAGAGAGAAATGAATGTTAAGAGTATTCTTGATGCTGTGGTAGATTGAGCTTCTTTACTATTTTTTCTGCAAAAGTAATAAGCTCCCAAAGACAGGAAGTCTGTGAAATCACCATGGTCAGAAGACAAAGAGCAACCTTGCCCTGCAAAAATTGAAGTGATACCTGAGCCCATCAAACAAAATTAGGCACTGTCATTATGGTTGGATATGGGGAGACAAACCCCTAACACTCACATCGTGTTTGTGAGAGAGCTGGGGCTCAGTGGGCATCACTCACACAGCCACACTGCAGATGTCTTTGCCTGAAACCAGGGACATGACTTGGGGGACCATCATCATGGACCACTGGGAGATAACGTCCAAGGTGGATGAAAGGAAGGTGTGCAAATTCTTATTGTCCTTCTTTTCCAGATGTGAAATTTATTGACTAAACATGTAGTTTGGGCAGCACACAGCTATTTGCCAAACTCAACTCTAATTTTGGTAACATTCCAGCAGAAGACAAGAAAACTCTGGTTTAACTTTTCCATTCCACACATATATTTTCAATTTGGAAATAGCCAAAGTTTCAGTGGGTTTTTTTAGTGACTAAAGGAGAACTAGGGAAAAAAACTAAAGGTAAACACTCTCCAGCAGGAAAACATGTATTCAAGACATTGCTCTGTCCTGAAAGAGAGGATTCTATTTTATGCTTTTGATGTGGTAAGAATGGAAAAATCAGTTCTTTGCATGCTCTTACACTGAAATCTAGAGAAGGACAAGGCATCTCTTGAAGTTTCTGCCTGACAAACCACTGAGGGTTTGGAAAATGTATCCTGCTCCTTGGACTGCATTGGTGTTTGTCCAAGGTGACATGTTTTTCAAAAGCAAGAAAGTCAATATGTTCTCCAGCACAAAAACTTCTGCTTTAGCTTGTACTGTTTAACTGTGATTTTTTTTTTTCTGGCTACTCTGCCTGCATGCAAATCTTATCTCATGTGTCTGCTTCCCCTCATTGCTTTCAGACATCACTCAAATCCCAGCACCCAGAGGTGTTGCTCTTCTTATCTCTCTTGTAGGCACAGACCACACTGTGCTCTGCACAGAGCTACAGCCCCCACAGTGTAAGCCCTTCTCAGTCTGCCTCAGCAAAAGCCCCCAGAAACAGTTTGTGATGTCCTCTTAGCATCTGCAAATTACACAAATTCTGTATATTCATCTCTGATTTTCCCAAAGCTAGATACAAGAGACAATAAATGTGTAAGGCATGGGTTTTGCAGGGGAGCACACAGGTGCAGAGAGGTGGTTGCAGGACAGGAGACTTGACTGTGCACAAACAGCACTATCCTGAAAAAGACACAAGACACAGAATCTGTTTTTCAGCACAGATCCAAACTTCTGTTTTCTTCCTGTATCCTCACAGTCCCAAAACACCATTTATTTTCATTTCTTCTTCCCTAGTCCTTGTGCTGCTTAGTCCTGCTGCCTGATTGCTCTTACCAACACTGTCTGTCCATTAAACTGAGGGGCCCTGGGGTGAGTTTTATTGTCCAAATAACAGCCATTCAGGCATCCTGGAGGTGCATCCAGAACACTGCCTGTTGCACTGAGGGCCAAGATGCTGCTGAAGAGTTGAGTTCTGTATGCTTTGTTCTGATGCTGGATGGTGCTTGTCTTCAGCCCTCATGATGGGGCCCATGTGCAGTGCCCTCCTTTTCTGTCTTCCTGCACATGGATAAGTGAAGGAAGAGCCAGTGTGAGGTGTGGGCTGCAAAATTTGCCTTGAACTGTCAGAGTGCAGAGTAAAGTCTCCACCTCATACTGCTTCCCTGCCAGGACAACCCTGAAGTTGTTCTTTACCACCTGGGAACTTCTATCACAAAATAACAGAGAAAAGGAAAAAGCAATATGGTTTGCTAAGCTGCTGCAGAGGAGTCATAGATGTCTGTACTCTGTCTTACTATGCGTGCAAAACTACCTGGGAGTGAAATTCAAAGAGCTGGATGTGCAAAATTATGTGATAAAAAGCAACCATGTTCTGCAGACAGTTGGACCCTTGGAAAAGAGTGCCTTTCTTTGCATAGAAAGCTGTGTCAGAAGGTCCCTATGCTTACACAAAACTTTATTTCTTCCTCTTTAAATCTCCAAGTACAAGTTATTTAGGTTATGCCCAGCCTTTGCATGCCAGCATCTGTCCAGCCTAAAGTATGTCAGCTCAGGCTAAGTCCAGGTGTAGCAAATTGGCACAGATAGATACTGGGCCTTTTCAGAGGGAGAATCTCATTCTGCTCTACTCAAAGTATCTAGTCCCAGTGGGTACTTCATCCCCACCAGCCCCCACAGTGACTGCAAAACCTTCCTAATCCTCTATACCCAAACATTTCTGAAGCAGCCCAGGAACTCAAACACACTTAATTATTTCTCGGTGAAACAGATCCCTCAGGCAAGGGGGCAGTTTATGTATGATTTACATAAGCACTGTTTGATTGGCAGCAAGAAAATCTAAAGTGAAATCCTGGCATGCTTCACACCCCGTAATGACATTTCCTCATTGTGGGTTGTGGTTCTGGAGAATTTCTCTGGAAAGTTCATTACCCTGGCAACCCCAAGGGGAAGATGGATGAATGCTGATTACATTTTGCAGCAGCTGTCAGTGATAGAAGAGTCCATGTCTGTCCCCCAGACCTGTTCAGACTGCCTTCAACTACACCACACCTCTGGTACAGCAGAAGGAAAAGCCTCCATTCACTGTATGGGATCTTCCAGGGAGTGTGGTACAAGCATTGATTTCATTCCCAAACTCTTCCTCAGTTTTCTCCAGAAGAGAACTGAAAGAGCAACATGCCCAGAGAAGGACAGTGGAGC
Source organism: Acrocephalus scirpaceus scirpaceus (assembly GCA_910950805.1). Lineage (NCBI taxonomy): Eukaryota > Metazoa > Chordata > Aves > Passeriformes > Sylviidae > Acrocephalus > Acrocephalus scirpaceus. Next base: position 19,990,156 of record OU383776.1, on the reverse strand, counting down.
TGAGGAAAGGTCCACAAGTCTCATGAGGAGGAGCTGTAGGAGCTGGGGATGTTTAGCCTGGAGAAAAGGATGCTCAGGGAAGACCTGATCATTCCCTCCAGCTTCCTGACAGGAGGGTGTAGCCAGGGGAGGCTTATCTCTCCTCCCATGTAACAAGCAACAGGGCAAAAGGAAATGGCCTCGAATTGTGCCAAGGAAGGATTAGATTGGATAATAGGAAAAATCTGTTCATCAGCAGGGTTGTCAACCATTGGAACAGGCTGCCCAGAAAAGTGGTGGGTTTACAGATATTAAATATATTATATTATAATATTATAATAACTTGGAAGTATTTAAAAGACATGCAGATGTGGCACTTAGGGATAAAGTTTAGTGGTAGCCTCTGCAGTGCCAGGTTAATGCTTGAACTCTTAAAGATCTTTCCCAACCAAAATGATTCAGTGATATTTTAATTCTATCCCACCAAATTCACTCTCCCAGCACCCACCTCCCCTTCCCTGCATGACTTTTTTTGCTCCAGAAGGTTTTTGGCAGATGGTCTTCCTGCTGGGAAACTGCCACCCCACCAAAGCAGAGGAGTGCGCAGTAGCAACCAACCACTGGGTAATCCTGAGGATGTGGTAGGAAACCACTGACCTTACAAATTGCTGCCTTAAATGGCTGCACACACACACACATATACATGCACAGACTCCTCCTTACCATGAGGATGAATGTTCCCAGTGCTTCTGCCAGCATCTTCCTTATGGTACTGTTACGAATTCTGAGCAGCTTCTTAGTCTTCTCCAGCATTATCTTCCTCACCTTCTTACGGCTGTCTTTGTGCTCCTGTTGTGACAGTACACTTCATTGCACTGAGCCCTTTGAAACTTGGCACCCTCTCTTCACCCCCAGACACCTTCTCTCCTTTGGTTAACGATGAACAAACCAATAAAGCAGCAGCTAGCTTCAAAGTCTTCCCCCTCCCCCATATGCCACATAAAGTCTGTATGGTAGGGATGCAATATTTCTGTTATGAGAGCATTGGTGACACTGTGCCTCAGTCCAGGAGATCCTAACCCCAGAACAGTGGAGCTATCAATAGCCTTGATATGCTCCTGAAGCCTATCTTTCTCCTTATCCTTTTCTACAGGAACCAAACAGGAATTTTGGCTCCGCTCTGCATTGTAACCCATTGACTGGTGGTTCAGAACTGTTTTTTTCAAACAGATTAGGTTGGGACCGTTTGCCTGTGCAGGACTATTTGGATGTCTCTTCTGCAGCAAAGATGCTCTGCCTGGAGCTGGTATGCTGTGCTGTCTGCAGCTAGGAAGAGCACAATGCATTGTTTCAGGTGGAATATTTGCTCTTGTTGAATGCATCTGTGTCTGCAGGTGCCATCACACTCATGGAGAGCCTTGCCACCAGTCTGTCCTTTCATATACAGCAAGGAGAAACCAACCTCAGCAATGGTCTCAAGACACCTTCAATCTTATCTGGCTGCAAGAGCAGAACCATTACTGTCCTAATTCCTCCTCCATCTCCTCATTCCCTCTGCCTATCTCTCTGCTCACCAGGTGCTCTTACCTTTCCACGGTGAAAAGGTTTTAATACCTTCGATTAATCATGGAAAACTTATATCCACTGAACACTCAAGACCTTTTCCCTTGAGCTTTTTCTGGTTCTTTGCTGGTTTTCTTCACCTTCCTCACAACCTGCTGCAGCTTCTCAGAGTGGCTCTGGAGGGGACAGCTCTGCAGAAGTGTCAGCAGCTGCCCTGATGGGGACATGGTGCTCTGCTCATGTTGTCCCTGGTGTTGCCTCCCTCCCGTCTACTGCATGGCAAAAGTTTATGAGCTTTTCTTTCACCCACAGGGCACTCAGCAGCTGTATGGAGGAACCTGGGAAGCTAATTCTCCTCTCTGCTCCTTAGATGATTGCATATCTTGTGGCAGGGAGAGTTTTATATACTGGGGTAATCCCTCCTTCAGTGGCAGATTAGCTATTGACCTCAGTGAAAGCCTGGCTAAATATGCAATAATTACTAGTCTGTCTCTGATACTGAGGATCATTTAATTATGATGGATGATAATCATGTTGCTTGCAAGGGCGTTTCTACATCATTTTTCCGGGTAGGAAGGTTTTTGTCCTGTGGGTCTGTGACCTATGCTGTAGCACAGAATAAAGCTTTCTAGGTTACTTCATTCTCTGCCATGCAAATGTTTATTGATGGAGCACAAACCATGGGTCCTGGAGCACCAAATTGCGGTGGTGACAAGACCCTCAAGTTTATTCTGCACATGATGATTTCCAGCTGACTTTACATGTCACCTGAGATCCTTGTGTCTCCATGTGCTGGAGATGTCACAGCCTTTCTCAGATGGACAAAGTATCAGTGGGTCAGTAACACCCACAACTGGACCTACAACTTTGTTTTTCCTCCTGGATCTCAGAGAGCCTTCCAAGTCCCTGTGGGCAAACCGTGAAGCTGCTGTGTCTGATACGTGTTGTTTCCTACATTCAGGCATCAATTGTAGGTATCTCAATATTCTGATTCAGGCTGAAAAATAGGCAGATACTTTCTGGGAACAGTGGGTTCCCATAGACTTGCAGTCTTCTCAGGGGAAAAAGCAATCCCAGTTTGCAGTAGAAATCTTTGGTTTGGTGATAATATTTGCAGCATAGTTCCAAATATTACCACCAAACTGTAAATCTCCAGCATGCTTCTAGGAGCTTGTCCTTTTATAGGATCATTCCACAAGATGGCACTGAGACATTAATTTCTCCCTTTCAAGATGTTCAGAAGGGCTCCTCTGTTGGCTGCTGAAAATGTGAGAGTCCTTTAATTTTGAGGTTCTGCTGGCCATTTTTAGACATTAACGTGACCTGCTAGTGTTCATGAACTGTAAAAATAATGAAACCATCACCTTTCCAAAGGTCACATAGGTCAGAGCACCTCTGCTCTGTGAGTACAGAAACTCAGAGTGTGTGAGCCTGTGCCCAAGTTTATAACAAGCAGAGAAAAACAGGCAGCTCCAAAGGGCAGTTCTTCCTCACCTAAAATAAGCATCTGAGGCCCAACATATGAGTCATGCTCGATACTGGCACTTTCCCTCCAGTGTCTGCACACAGACATGAAGTGATGGGCTCCCACGTGCACCCCCATGACTGCCAGGTGGGCTGGACTGCTCTTCTCCCTGCATCCATATGTGGTGATCTGGAGCAAATGCAAGCCAAATGAGTCAGCCAAAGGCTGGATTGCAAATATCTGCTGCTTTCCCAACAGCAACCTGCTTGTACTTGCTCAGTTTCACTTACCCGCAGGGCTGACAAGGATTTCTGGGGTCACTAAATACAGTCCTCTACTGACACAGGCAGCCACACCACATCCCTTTGGTGACTTGGCCAAAGGGCAGATATGCCCTTTCTGCATTTTAGTGGTAGTTGATCGTTGCCTAACTCTTTCTGTTGTACCCTGTTACCTGAACTTGCTGCTCTGAAGATTAGACACTTTCCTCTAAAATTCAGCCAGATTTTTAAGGCCATTTGTCCACGTGCAGCATTAGCCCATCACAATCATGAGTTAAGTCTTGCGGGTACTATTGCTTAAAGTGTTCCTATAAGGTTTGTTAGAAGAGCATTGGCTGCTCAGACTTAGCTCCATACCGCCTCCTGATGTTTGCCTTGATACCTTCACAGGTTGAAACTTTACTCAACATTGGCCTGACAATGATTTTTTCCACTGCACATTAAGCAGCCACCTGCTAAACCAAACCCACTTTCCTCCCCAAGACAGATGTGCTTTCAGCATTACTAATAATAGTCTCAGTTTGGAAAGGAAAGTTTTGGAACAGTCAAGGTCCACTAACAGTTCTGGTGTTGATGCCTATGGTAATGAGGAACCAGGAGAACAACGCCCCTGTGTCCTGCAAGAAGAGCCCTGGGAAGAATGAGTATCCAGGCACTCCAGGCCATTCTGCAAGGAATAACTTCTCTGACTCAGTTTGACAGTGCACGTTTCCTCTGCACCAAGGAGTTCATTTGTCTCTTAATTGGGCTAATCAGCAGGTGGAACATTGCCACTCCATTCATTTCAACCCTGCTGGTGGAGCATTTTCTCCCCAGAGGCCAAGAGGAGCATAAGCAGACAGCTGAGCAGAGGAGCTGCTCACTGCTAGCAAAAACAGCTTGTTCTTCAGTCAGACCAAATGAATAGGGCACTAAAATATCTCCAGTGCTCTTCATGAAGCAAGACCCAGTCAGAGAGATCATAACAGCATTGATAGGACCTTCGCTGTCCAGGACAGACCCTGTTTGACATAGTCTGTAGCACCTGCTCCCTACGGTCTCATGTTCCCCACTAATGGTCTGTCTCCTTCTCTTCTTTATGGATGGCAGGCACCAAGCAAGTCTCACACACCCCACGTGTCTCTCAGCAGATGTCTTTGCTCTCTGTACTGTCACCCCCCTCTCCATTCCTGGGATACTGGCCTCCACACCCTCTCAGCTCACCCATTGTCCCTTGCCCTGAAGGCAGCCAAAAGTTCAATACCTGCACATGCTTCTCTTCTGTGGGAATAGGCCTTCTCCAGTCATAACGGATAGAAGAGGGAGGTGGAGGGACACGTGGAGGGATAGATAGAGGGACACGTGGAGGGACACGTGAAGGGACATATGGAGAGTAGTGGCGGTTCATCACAGGGTGGGGTCCTGCCTTGGGCACAGTGCTGCCCTGCCCCAGGCTGCTACAGCTACAGGGCTGCTACAGCTACAGGGCTACTCGGATGGAGGTAATCCATGAGGTGATGCTGCCAGCAGGAGCAGAATTACTTGGCTTTGTTTGTCTTTAGGGGCAGAGCAGGCTCTGTGTGACAGGGTTGCCAGGAGTGGCCCTGGTCTCATTGTTGGCCAACAGAATGGAACCCTCCTGGTCACCAGGAACCCACCCACCCTATGCTGAGCCACACTCCTCTTGCCCTTGTCTGACTTATCAGACAGGATTAAGTCTTCTTAAATAGAGCAAAGTATGATGTTTTTGAAGCACCTACCAGCTTTGATCTGTAAAAAGCCCTGGAAAGTTGCGCCCCACTCCCATAAATATTTAACAGAGTGTGAAATGGAGAGACAGGAGTAGATCAGGGCATAGAATGTCAAGGTCTAGAAGGAATCTTAAAGAACCAGTCCCAGTCTGCCCTTGCCATGGGCAGGGACCTCTCCTACTAGACCAGATTGCTCAAGGCCCTATCCAACCTGGCCTTGAATGCTGACAGGAACGGGGCATCCACAGCATCCCTGGGCAACTTCTTCCAGTATCTCACCACCTTCACAGTGAAGTATTTTTCCTATTATCTAGCTTACATTTCTCCTCTTTCAATTTGTACCTATTATTCCCTGTCCCATCACTACAGCTCCTGCCAAAAGGTCTCACTGGCTTCCCTACGGGCCCCTTCAGGTACTGGAAGGTTCCTATGAGGTCTCCACACAACCTTCTCTTCTCCAGGATGAACAGCCACAACCTTCTCAGCCTGTCTTTGTATGGAAAGTACTTCAGTCTTCTCATAATCTTAGTGGTCCCCTCTGGACTTTGTCTAGCAGTTCCATGTCCTTCTTATGTTTGGGGCACCAGAACTGTAAGCAGCAGAGGTCCCACAAGGTACCATGGGATTTCCAATAGGGTCATGCTGACTTCTCACCTGCCATCATACCTCATTTCCATGACCATCTTGTTCTCCTGACCTGCTCAGGGCTGTGCTCCCACCGTACCCCTCTGTGTGAGAACATCTGCCTGCCTGTGCTGGGACCTTGCTGTGAGGCTGCCCAGGCTCATGCAGAGAGCAGCAGACTCTGTGAGTTCAAGTACTCTCTCTGAGCCTTGAGCCACCTGCTCTGGTCTGCTTTCAATCCACAGATATACTGAAAGCTGGGGAAACCACAGGGCTCACAGAACATCATCACCCTGGAGATTAGAGCAGCCAGTCTTTCTCCTAGAGGAGCACAAACACCCACATTCTGAAAGGAGATATTAAAGAGGAAAGGACCTAGGCTGGAGGAGGAGACACTGGGTCAGGTAAAAGAGGTTTTGAAATTGCAGTGTGGTGAAGCCAGCACACTGCTCTGAACATTTCCCTGCCTCTGACTGTTCTCAGAGACAGCACAGCGTGGCTGTGTCCCCCTGCCAGTTTGCAATGAGTTTGCTCTTGTGAATAATGCCACTGATGAAACCCGTTGTACTTCATCACACACTGTCACTTCTGCCTCATACTTTTCCCAGGCATTCCAGTCTGAAGTGCACCAGCTCAGCATCTGCCTGAGCAGCGCCAAAAAGCACAAGTTTGTGTTGACATTCACAAAGAGCAAAATTGGAGCAGGGCCTGCTGCCAGTCACACAGCCATGCCTACTCCCTCTGCTGCCAAGCAAGCAGAGCAAGGCTGAGCCAGTAGTACTTCACACAGCTCTTCACAGCCATCAGGTGCTTAAGGGTGTACTCCATCCATACATTCCACTCATAGAAGTTATGTGTGTAAGCCTTTCAAGAGATTATGCTAAACCTGTAGGCAGACCATAGAATCACAGAATCATGGAACATTTTATCTTGAAGATGCCTTAAACCACCTCATTCCAACCCCCTGCCATAGGCAGGGACACCTTCCACTAGCCTAAGTTGCTCATATCATCATCAAACCTGGCCTTGAACAATTCCAGGGTTGAGGGAGCCACAGCTTCTCTGAGCAGCTTATGCCAGGGCCTCATAACCCTCACAGAATTGATTCTTAATATCTAACCTAAACCTGCCCTCCTCTAGTTTAAGGCCATTCCCCCTTGTCCTATCACTTCAGGTCCTTGTAAAATGTCCATCTTTTCTGCTGTCTGTTATCCAGACGTTTTGCAGGGTGAGGAACCAACAAGTGACACTAATCATTGCCCATATGTGTAATCAGTGAATTACCAAGCTATCTCTCCCATATCACACCTGCCAGGGGGTGTGTTAAGACTATACAGCATCTGGCATGACTCACACCAGTGCTGAGCAATGCCTGCTCCATGGGATTTGTTTCTCCACAGTGGAGGGAAAGGCCAGAACGTAGACGACTGGGTCAGCTTTCCCAGCACCAGCCCACCCCAGCCCAGAGGGCTGCTGCAGGTGCAGACGTGAAGGCATCCAAAGGAAACCCCGTTAATCTCCCAGTATCTTGGCTATGGGGAGATGCCACAGATTCCTTGCAGGCATGCACACAAATCCCCTCAGACACTGCCCAGCCTCTCCTGGAGCTCTAAGGATCCCTGCATGCATTTCAGTGCAAGTAGAAGTTTCCTCCAGTGGTAGGCCCCACCACCCTCATGATCCCCTGGCCCCTTTTGCCTCTTGTGCTGTTTTGAGACACAGGAAAGAGGGGCCAAGTGTGGATCTGGATGGCTCCCTGGCCATTCCTATTCTTTCACTTCCTGCATGTGAAGACATTGACCCAGAGGAGCAATGAGAAGCTGAAAATGCGTGTGTTGATGGGCCCTGAAAATGAGTTTTCCTAGCTCATATAGTTTCCCAGCACAAGTCCTGGATAACACAAGTGGCAGCTTCATGAATTTTCCCATATTAAGCATAGCACTGACATGCAGTTTATTTCCCTAAGCACAGGACACCGCATATCAGTCACCACTGACACTGCAGATATCCCTAACCCATGGCAATTACTAAATTTTGTCATGGTCCTTATTGTCCCTATGTTTGTTTTTACACAGACACTCAAATATACACATACCTAACAGCTATTTCTTAATGAAAAAGTAACTGTTACACACTACCTTCTGAATTTTGACTTCATAGGAACCTCATTATCAAACCAGATGATCAATATATAATCTTATGAGAATGGTAGAGGATCTGTCCCTCACTCCTTACATGAACCAGTTACAGCTCTCAGGAACTACCTCAGAGTGCATTTGTATAGGACCTGATGTGATGGGCCTCTTACCACGACACACCCCTGAGGTTCTGCTGTGAGATACAGACCATAACAGGTCTGTGAAAATATGGGTAGTGATTTGGCACCTCAATTGCTCATGCATGTTCCAAACTGCAACATTAGGCACAGAAGGTGCCTGCCTGGACCTCACACCTACAGGAACAGCCAGTGAAAAATCTGCTAGGAAATATATGACTGCTGCAATGATTTGCTCAGAAAAAGCTCAAACTGCTGTTCATGCACTAGGCTATATAATGAATGTTTAAAAGCCCTTGACACTGATGCTGAAGGTCCTAAAAAGACATCTAAAGACAGACAAATTCATGAAGGTGAAAATCCACCCAAAGCTATTAAACATGAACACCCCTGTATCACAAGTGGTCCCTGAACTATGAATCACTGAAGTTTGTAAAATAGTTTTGGCTAAGTACATTCGTTCTGTTCACACACTCTTCTCATATCACACTCTCATGGATTTTCTTCACAGGACCAGCTATCTCAGTGACCTCTTCCTGTATACCTGTGCTGTCCACTGGAATGGCATATCCACTGCTTTAGTACTTAAGTCACAGGAACAGAAGACTAGCAGAGTTTACTAGCTGCTGTTCTTTAATTTCTCAGATATGAGATTACATGAAAATGGTAAAAATATATTCCTGGCTCTACAGTTCACCAGTGTGAGACCTGAGTGTCCACTCTCCTCCCTGCCCATTTGCCCATCTCCAGGGAGAGGCCAAAACATCTTGTTCAGATGCAGCCTGTGGTGGGCAGAGAAGACATTTGCACCTGCACACAGCACGTTGTGTGGTCTTTACTAAAACAATGGTACCTTAAGTTTTAGCTTATACCTGCCCCAGCTGAGTGCTGGAAGTGCCATCAGCTGCTGGGTCATCCTTCTCATTACTCTCTTCCCCACTGTACAGCACAGATAGGACTCTTCCAGTCCCAGGACAGCCAAGGACATCCACTTCACTACCGATGAGGTCAGTGGTCAGAGTGGTAAGTGGGATCATCCTTCATACCTGCAACAGGTCAAGCCAGCAGAGCAACTCCTCAGCTCACCAGAGCATTTACTCTAATGCCTACAGCAATGCAGCAATTCAATGGTATTTTAGATACAGTAGAAGCTTTAGATCTGGGATATCTATTGCATTGTGGTAGAGCTTCCTTTCTCTTTCCCTTCAGGAGCTGGAGTAGGCCACATCACATGCGTCATTTAAAAGCAGACTTGAAGCAAAAGGCACTTGAAAACTCACCATGGGGAACGATCATGCCCAGGGCAGTAAATAACTGATTTTGTCTTGTTCATCTCGTATTTTATGGCCTTTGCTGTTTGTACAGTGCTTCACAGGAGAAGGCAAGCTAGCGGAGCAGAGCCTACTCACCGCTCGCCTCCTTCCTCCCCTGTGCAAGCACCATCTCCCCTCCTGTGTTTTCTCTTCTGCTCAGATCCATCACATGGTAGCTTTGGGTGCCACATCACCACATGGCAGTCACACAATACTATCAGTAAGGGCCTGGGGGAGAAAAATGCTGCCAGCACCCTGGGAGCATTGCAGGACCCCTGGCCACACTCCCTCCTCTGTGCCTGGGATGAGAGCTTGCAGCCTCCTCCCTCCTGGTCAGTCCAGTCCCTGATCCATGAACTACAACAGGAGTTGTAGTGTAGCAGGGGAAAGGAGTGTCAGAGCAGGATCTCAGTCCCTTGTAAGTGCCATGGGGTTTGCCATGGGCCATCCTGGAAATCTAGGACATGAACAAGATCCTCTGGACTCACAGGACCTCTTTTACAGCACACATTGGCAATCATGTTAGAAGCAGCAAAGGGGAAATTTTACAATCAGCTATTGTGCGGGACACAGTACGCTTGTTGAAGACACAGGGTGGTATGGGGGAACAGAGAAGTCTGGCTTCACCATGGTCTCCTTGGCATGCAGCTGGACTCTAAAAGCATGTGTTTGTTCAGGAGCTTTGGATAAGTTCTCGTTAGCTGTTATTTCTGTGATACTATTGCCCCATATGTTTTGGACTCTGACTTATTTGGAAGTACTGCCAAAACAATCCATCACAGTGCCTCGTACCCATAGGCAATAGCCTGATGGAAGACATCATGCCCTGATCAACATCTGCATAGAGCAAGATATGATCTGGAAGTGACAAAAACATGTTATGTTTTAGGTTGTCAGCACTGAGGAAAATAACATGTTCATAATTTACATTTGTTGATTCACATTTGTTAACAGGCTAGCAAGATTGATCAACACAGAGCAACTGAGATTAATGAATCCTGATCATCTTTAAGCTCTCAACAGGCTGACCCTAATCCCAGGGTTAAAGTCTACATTATTCTGAGTTTTGTATCAGCTAACTCAACACCCATCAACTTATTGAAATGAAGATAGGTACTGAAGAAAGCAGTCCTGATACCTCAAATTTCTTCCTGCCTGCTGACAAACCATAACCATGAAGAAAACTGCAAATTCCATGGAAAAGTCCTACAGTATCAGCTGGTGATTGACTTGGATGACCACAAGTGTGAAAGGAAAATGGTGCTCCCATGGGCAGTGTCCCACCCAGACTGTCTGGAGGGAGTTTATCCCTCACAGATGCTGTCACCAGTTGCTTCAGCACTCACAGGTTTAATCAGAGGTTTCCCTCTCAAGCACTGACCAGTCCTGCCGGATCAGTCCTGCTCAGCTTTCAGCACATGATAGGATTGTAAGCCAAGGCAAACGTAAGCAAAGGACAGAAACAGAGGATAGGGATCTCCAATACGCAATTACACACATAACGATGTTATGTTATGCACAAAGGTGCATGAAATATGTTTAAGAAAAAAAAAATCTGCATGGATAGGAGAGTTGTTCATAGTCCAGGATGTTATCAGATCTGGGAAAATGCCATGTGAATGAGTCACTGGAGCATCAGTCAATTGCTGTTTACAGAAAATGCCACAAAATTGGCTGTTGCAGTTCCTCTCCTGCATTTGTATTTCCTTTTCATCATTTCTCTAAATGATTGACTAAAATGTACTATGGGCCGCTCTCTCGCATTATAGTTATCTTCCCTACTACCTTGCTCCAGTCCAGTCCCTCCTCCTTTTCAGTAAAATATATTTTAATGAAGTATCTTTTTCAGATGATGATTGGAGAGCAAGCAAAATATTTTGAAAAAATATTTTGCATATTCCTGCCACAGCTGCTCTCCAACAAACCTGCCAGCATGCTTGTGCTTAGCCTTACAACAAGGAGGGACACCAAATGTTTCTGACCCCGTGAGTTTATATGTGGCCCATTCCTTCAGGAACTGCTTTTCACTACCTCAGTTCCCTAGCATTTAGGACCTGAAAAATTCAAAAGCTGGTGATCTGCAGATCAAGGCACTGGCACAGAAAGCTTGTAAATCAGAGGTAGTGCCTTCAGCCCCAGCCAGACTGCAGAGATCCCACAGCACCAGTGGCACCCTCAACACAGAGGTCTGTCTGGATCTCAACTGCAGGATGGGTCTGTGCCCTGAGCCCTGTGCTGGGCTGGCCTCAGACAGGCAAAGACCTTCACAGTGAGACAGCTTAAGCTTAGCTCCCATTCCAACTACCCCAAACAGGCAGGGGTAAAAACAGAGGAATCAGGGGGGAAAAGGGGGGAAACAAGAGGGACTGTCTGAAGAAAAACTGGGAAGCAGGAGGGCCCTGTGCCCAGACTCACTGTGGTGTGGTTTGTGCAGCACAACACATCAATGCCTGGATTATGCCTACCTGGGCTCCCTCTAAATTCTGGGCTGCTATGAGCTGCTGCCACATTCCCAGAGAGCAGCAAATCACCTCCACTCCTGCTACCAAGACCTGTTTGCAAAGGTCTTGGTAGCAGGAGACCAAACTGTCTAAAAGAGCCTGTGGTTTCAGGACTGAGGCTGTCCTTGGTGTTTCTTCTCTGAGCAGTATTGAACTCTATCCTCCTCTGTAGGAGGAAGAGTCTGTGTGGGGGCAGCCACACTCTGTGGAGCAAAACTTTCCCATAGGTAAAAGCCTCCCTGCCTCCTAGTGTACCTCCACAAGCTTAAAAGAGCTCTACATGTGTGTCTGTACATGCGCCTCTGTGAAAAAGCAAGGGAGAGACTGACTTGCTGCAATGAGCATTTCAAACACAACAATATTTTCCTCCCATGAGCAGGATGGGAACTCAACATGTAACATCTGTTGCTTAATGCATTCCTAGATAGCATACAGATATTATGCTAATAAGCACCACCTAAGAACCAAGATAGCAAAGAACAGAAAGTCATGATTGTAGTTACACAGACAACAGGTCAGATCTTAGTGTGACTTTAAAGCAACCTGGTTTCCACTCTTCCATTTATCATAATAAAAGTAATGCATATAGCACTGAAGAATTTTAATAGCATTTTAGAGGCAATAATAGCTTCAGAAAGATGACTTTCATTACACAGCTGTACAGCTGTCCCTGGAAACTGCAGAGGGCCACATCACACACCATTTATATCCTGAATTGAAAAAAATATCCTTTGGAAATTAAATGCTTGTATGGGTGACCTTGTGCTGTTTGAGGATCTAGACAAGACCAAAATTCACACCAGCTTCAGATCTTTGGCCTTCGTCTGAGCACAGCTTACCATGTGAAAAGCCAAATGACCAAAATTAGGAGGTGCCCATCCCGTGCTTCCCACACTCTGGCCTCTTCCAGTGCACCATGACAGTGCTTCCCATGCTGAGCTAGTCCCTTCTTCCCAGCTCCAAGAGGTGGCAGCAGCACCTCTGCCTCCGGGAAGCAACTCGTGTGAGGGACTGACATCCTCCCCTGCCCTGGGAACGGGAGAAGGACTGATACCCAGGTGAAAAGCAAGTGCACATCCACCTATTCCAACAACCTCAGCATCTCTAGGTTGAACACCAGCTGCAGCAGACCTAGCACTGTAGATAACCATAATATAAGTCACAGGATGATGTATTTAAAAAAATAATAATAATTAAAACAAATTTTTAAAATTTTTTCATCGCACTAATTTTTTCATCTCATTAATTTTTTTCATGTTAATGAAGAGATTGGATTGAAAAGAGCCCTGAGACTCTTCTCGTTATTCCCAAGGAAAGCTTGAAATCATTGCCAATTACAAAAACCTTTGCATAAATATCACCTGCTTTGACTGTCTCCAGCCATATCAGAGACTAAAGGTTGAGAACAAATTCCCAGTTGGCAGTAAAAGAAGAAAGAATAGAGAAACAAACATGGCCCTTCACTCAGATACAGTACAACCTCAACAGAACAAACATACAGTGGAAAAAAAATGATGAAGAGAGCCAACAATAGACAAGCTCCTTGCATCCTGGGATAAAAATACAATCCCACCAGTCCTCACCCCACCTGCAACGGTGAGACTTTCACCTGAGCACATCAACAATGGTGTGTCACTGGGCAGGGTCCTGTCACCTCTTCTTAGATGGCTTCTTGTGTTTGGGGGTCTCCTCCTACTGCCATAGGACAGCAAAATATTTGGAGGTCTGCATCTGTCAAAGCACTGATATAGCCCAGTAAATATAATTCTTGAAACTGGTGGTGAAAGACCCAAGCTTTGGCATCCGAGCCAAGAGGCTTATCTTGACCTCTACTGATGTTAGTTTATGTTAACAATTGCCAATGGTCAAATAACTTCTGTATAACCTGTTCTGGCTTTATCCCTGTTACCATATAGGGTAAAATGGCAAGCATAGGTAGTCACTGCATAACAAGAAATAGCCCTTTAGGTTAATTGAGGCTGGGGAAAGCTGTTGTGCAATGTTTAAACTTTACCTGGAAGCTACTAAGAAGGAGAAAGAGTGTAATGAGAAAAAAACCCACAAAAATAGCCCCAAGCAGACTGCAGGCCTGAGGAGCAAAGAGCACGACCATGAATTTTGTGCTTGTCCTGGTGACAGCTCTGGACACTGATGACTCACAGAGACAAGCCACCACCACCTTTCTGCTTGAGGAGGCTGGTACCACCAGCCACAAGACTCAGGAAGGTCAGAAGGTGAAGATAGCACTGGAGAGGATGATTAGATATTGCAACTTTTCTTTGTAGGAGTTTTAAGAGTACTATGACTAATAAGGATTTTTCTGTATTAATCTGGATTATAAGTGTTAGTATCATTGCAACTGGACTAATAATAAATGTATTGTGTCTTGATTAAGTTAAGATTTTAATAAAACTTTCTGCTCTGTATGAATATAATGTATTCATCTTGGTACATAACAATATTTTAAGCATAGCATGACAGAAGTTGTCAGAAACCCAAGCTCACTGCCAGGCACAAGCAGAGCAGAGCTGAGAAAGCTTCTCCAGACAGGGGCGTCAAAGATAAGAGTGAACCCTGCACAAACCTTTTCCCTCTAACCTTATATTGCCTGTTTAACTGTTCGAGGATGCAAAGGACAACTGTTACTCTCACAAGAGTTGCAGCTATTCAAAGTTCCCCAGCTGGGAATTTTCAAATAAATTTTTTAAACAAGTATCAAGTATCACCGACTCCCAGCCTATGTCCACATGGTAGCTGACCCCCATCTCTTCTTGGACTGTCAGTTCAGCCCCTCATTTATCCAAACTGATCTTTCCCACAAACTCTTGCATCTCTCAAAAAGCTGTGAGCTGAAATTACAGATGAGGGTGGGATCACTTACACTCAGGCTCACTGTCTTTGACCCACCTACAAATGGTTTGGGTTTACAGTCACATGTGAGAACAAAATTCTGACCAAAGAACTCCATCTAAGGCTAGAAACACATTTCCAACAAGAGCTGCAGCTTGGAAAGGAAAAGAGAAACATGCTTGTCTCTTTCATCCTCAAAATTCTCAACCTCAATTGAGGTTGTCCTCAAATATTTCCTGACCAATCTCTTCTCCAACTTTGCAACCTCCCTGTCTATGCAAGGGGCAGACTGAGCATCACTAAAAGCAGCTGAAAAGCCCAAAAACTGTCACTGAAATTCTCATCTCCCAAAACTCACTGCACTACACAGTCAGAGGAAAAGACCACAGTGACATTATCACCTGTGCAAGAAGCCCAGCTGATAAGTAATAATAGAGACAAGAAAAGCCTGATGCTTATTAGAAGATGTGGAGGCTTGAATGGATATGGATTTTATTATCGAGCTGACCCAGCAAAGTTACTGAGTTTAAATTTTCCTATGCCAAACTTCAGCTGAAATAAATTTTTACCCAAGAAAAGTGAAAAAGTCTGAAAGCATTTCACTTAGAGATAGGAAAGGGTAGAGTGGGAATACAAAGCTTTTCAACTGCTCAGGCTTTAAAAACATAATATTAGCCTTCCCCTCCACTCTTCATGAGCTGGCTCCTCACTGTTTGGAGAGTACAATGTTCTTCCCTGATATGAGCTCACAATAGCCAACTAACTCATAAACATTATTCTAGAATGAAAAGTGTCACCTGGGCTGTAGTTTATGGTTTCAGATTTTTTGGGGGGGTTCTTGCCATGACTTACAGTCATGTCTACCATATGTAATGGTTTCCAAAGTCTGTCCTGATTTCCCAAGGAAAAAGAGAAAACAATTCCAGCCTCTCCTTTTTAAAATGGGTTGAGAGGGATGGGAATATGGGGAAGGAAGCATAGGAGAATTATCTTTGTTAGAGGCTAGGCGCAGTAAGACTGCAAAGTATTGGAGGCATCCTGCTGGTTCCAGACTAATTTTCTGTGCAGCAACCATATTAGTCAAAAAAGATGTGAACACTCAGAGGCTTCTACCTATTTCCACACATACAAATTTAAAACCTAAACTTTTAAAAAACCAAACTTGTAATAAAACTGTGAGATTTGGCCGAAAACTACCCTGCTCCCAACAGATGAATCAGGCATTGACAGTTTCCAAGGTCTTTCCCAGTCCCAATAGTACATAGCAAC
Organism: Acrocephalus scirpaceus scirpaceus; assembly: GCA_910950805.1. Classification (NCBI taxonomy): domain Eukaryota; kingdom Metazoa; phylum Chordata; class Aves; order Passeriformes; family Sylviidae; genus Acrocephalus; species Acrocephalus scirpaceus. The sequence goes on along the minus strand of OU383776.1, from coordinate 19,974,306 downwards.
ATGAGAAAATAATTTTCAGGCTTTCTGGAAATATCTCCTCACCTCTACCACATATCCTAGCAAGAAGTCTCAGATGAAGAGACTCTTTTGGTCAGCAACTGTGTCCAAACCTGTGTTATTTAATTAAGCTGAGGGCTTTGCAAAGCAGCCAGTAACACGCGACAACTATTTGTAGGAAGAGATGATTCACATGCTTTACTGGCTACAACAGAGAACTGTATGTCCCCTTTCCACTGGATGTACCGTCCTCTTGCCTTTACATCCTGCTCATGACTCCCACCAGTCTGATCCACAGCAACCAAGAGACCTGAGGTTTGCAAGGAAAATTCAGTTGCTGTGCAGGGAGTACAGGCTCATACCTTCTGCTGGCACACTGCACCTCAGGGGGAAATAAGTGGAACCTCCCAAGGGTGTGCAAGAGCATCTGGGCAAACACAAAAGAAGCAAATAATTTTGCAGCTGCCCAGTATCCAGAGCTGGAGCAGATTTCTCAAACTCATCAACTGCCATTTAGGCACAAAAAAAAAAGCAGCCAGATATTCAAAGTAGCTCTGCATCCAATATCAAGAAGGGTCACAAAGCTGGCCTTTCAAAAGGTGTCCACTGTCATCTTGCTAATGCTCATCTCTCAGTTTGCAGTGTATGTAGGTAAGCAGTGATTCCAATGGGAGTCAGAGACAACAACAAACAGAATTTCAGAAACACCTCCAATAGAGGAGGGGGCATTTACAGCTCTTCTGTGGAAGCCAGCTTCCTCCCCTACCTCTACTCTTCTTGTAAATCTGTACAGGTCCTGTCAAGCAGCAGCTTCTCCCCTGCCATGGCTTTTCCCTGTGGTCTATGACTGTGCTTGGCAAGGCATTGCCTGCACCAAATGCAGTGTCCAAAAATCCAGTGCTAATGTAGTTGTTTAAGATGTGAGAATTGTATCTGGAAATGATGAAGAAGAGAAAATTATTCCTGTGGGGAAAAGACACTGTTAAAAATAAGTTGTTCTGTGACCAATGGAGTTAATAAGGTGACCTTTCCTACAGTTCCCTTTCCAACCTCCTCCACCCTGATACTACAGCTCCTTCCAGAATCTGCTACTAATTTGGCTGGAGATTTGGGTCCTGTGCTGTGGCTGGCTTGGAACAGTGTCTGAGCTGCTTCATTACTCAGAACATAAATCTCCTTGGTCAACAGCATGTATATTGTGCAGAACTCTGCCCCTGGCTTGTGTGGAAGGAGCAGGGAGTAGCAATAACACAGATCTTTCTGCTCTATTGAGCTGCCAGTTTTCACAAAACTGTGGGCAAATTAAAATCTTGGACATCTTTTACTAGATGAAGAGTATGGTAGAAATCATACTTTTGGGGACATAGGGGGAAACAGCTAACAAATAGAGAGAAAAAGTAAACGCAACACCTTGTTTCTCTAGGTAGTTAGGTTTACAAATACTGACAAATGACACTGCTATGAACTTTACACACCTATTTAGCACAGGATAACCTGCAGGATCAATTAGGGATACAGTGGAAGTGTGAGGTCATGCTTGTTGCAACCTCTAAAAGATCTTCTGATCTCATTAAAGTCACTTTCAAGCTTATTTTAAGCAAGTGAGTGATTGTCAGAATGGCCGGAGAGGGAAAGGGAGAAAGAGAAAAGAAATGCAGTAATAAAACCTAGGCAGAAAAACAGGCTAAATTGTGCCTGCTAAATTGTGCCTGCTCCTAAGCAGGAAAGGGACACTGCCAGGAGAAATGAAAGTCCCTGCTCTCATGAGTCAGTGGGATTTGGGCTGGGGATTTTATCTGCATGAGGAGCCAAGAGATTGCATCCCCACCAGAGATGTGTGACCCCATCAAAAGGCCACCCTGTCGCCAGGAAATCTGGTTTTCCTGGCTGACAATTTTCTAGAGAAGCTCCAGAGAAAAAAAATTTCAACTTGCAGCACTGCAAAAGAGTGCAGTATCTTGCAATTTCTGAGATTCCTCCATCTCTGTTTTTCTGTGGTACTGTGGTTTTTCCTGAAACTGTTGGACCTTTGTCTTTGAAAAGCAACTCTGAAATGCTGAAAGTGGAGATAGGCAAAATTATGTTAGAAAACTCCACCTTCTGCATCAGCTGCAGTTACCAGTTTTTACCATGTCCTTTGCTGTGCTGATCCAGGGCACAATCAAGAAAAGCAGAATAAGAATAGGGAAGGGATCTTTAGTACTCTTAGCATGTGGCATAATGACCTGCAAACTTCCAAGTCCACATTAGAAAATATTCTCCCTGACAGGATGATTTTTTGTTTCAAATTTTGATTTTTTTTTTCATATTTTACCATGTGTTTGCCCCTGCTAGTGAATTTTTTCCAGTTATTTCACTCATTTTCATTTCTGTCACTGTAGCCTGTCTACATAACAGCTAAGTTTAAAGCATCAAAGCTCAACTTATATTTTTTAATTTTCTCATGTCTTGATGAAGAAATCCAGACGTTATTGAAACCCAAAATTAATAATGCAGAGGAAAAAGGTGACTCTGGTACCAGTTTATGTCTTCCTAAAGAGTCCTTCTTGAGAAAGGTGTATTCCTTGCTACAGGCTGGAAAACTGAGTCATGAACCTTCCAACAGAGTTGCCAACAATAACAAAGGAAAAACATCTTTTCAGGAAGAAAATCTGTTTTTCTCTTTGTGGTCTCTCTCACAGGTTTCCTGTCCATTATTTCCCCATAATGAGCTGCCAGCCAGATCTCATTTTAATCAGAAAACCTAAACCAGCATAAATGCCTGAATTTAAAACCAACCTTCCTTTCTCTGACACTTTTCTGTAGGTTGTGTTGAGGCATCAGAGAGCTGAAAAGCTGAGCTGGTGTGGGTTTAGAGGTTTTATGGCAGTGCTGCTCAGCCAGGGAGGGTTTGCTTCTGAGCTGGGACTTGAGCAGCAGAATATCTAACTGCAGGGGAAGGAAGAGCCTGTGCCAGAAATAGATGCAGGGCTTCAGTATGTCCTACAGACCACCAGGCAGACACCATCTTCCTCTAAATATCCAAAAAGGGTGGGTGAGCAGTTCCTCATGTAGTGCAGATGGGCTACGGAGAAAGGAACTGTCACAACCAGCACAGATGGAGGTATGGGAGAGCATGGATGTGTACCAGGAATGTGTGTCACATAGTCCAGTAACTTCTTATCCCCCACCAGTCCTTCCCCTTCTCCTGCTCAGGACTGTCCTAAAAGGTCTCCCTCTGCACAGTCTGAGTCACCATTCTTGTTGTTTAACTAGCCATGAAATCCCAAAATTTCCTTGTGAAAAAGGATTGAGAGAGACATATGCCAGATGCACAGCTTGGATTTGGTCCAGACTGTCTGGATTTTCTGCAGGGGCTGAACATCAGCCGTGAAGATGCAAACAGGGAGTTTCCACAGCTGCCTCTGACAGCTTACCCCTCAACCTTTCCCACCAGGCAAAGAGAACAGAGCCTACAGGCAGGAGTTTCTACACAACTGGAAGAAAGAGAAGCTGGAAATGGGGAATAATAGTGGTTAATGACTTGATAACACTTGCATGGTGTTAGTCAGTGACCAGGTCTACTTGCCAGGTACAGGTATTATATAGTTTAGTGGGTGTGGTGGTGTTCAGTTCAAAAACTAGACTTGATGGTCTTGAAGAGCTTTTCCAGCTTTTATGAATCTGTGATTTATAATTCCATGGCATTTTTATTTCCCACAGGTCCTTAGTGTCCTAAGCACCACGCGCATTCAGTCTGGGGCCATTGGCTCATGGTACTTTTTAGCAGTTTTGGCAGCTTATATCAACTCTAGCACGTAACTGGCATCATGATCATCACTTCCTGTAATGTGAAATGAGATTCACCTTGTAACACTGTAATTAATTTCTTATAGTGCCCCCTTTGCCATCATGCAAACAATGACAATTTCATCTCCCTTTTTGGGAGAAAAAGTTTCCCACGCTCATGTCTGTAAATTTCCTGAGTGAACTGTAGAGGTTTGAGAGCACAAGACAGATAGATAAAGCCACAGCTACATTCCTAGATCAAGGAGACTGAATCACACTCATCAAAAACTTCCATCCAGCAAAGCTGTGTGTCAGACCACAGTCACTGTATGAGTACTCAGTCATGGCCTCTGCAACATAATAAAGAAAAAGGAGGAGGGAATTGAACTAATTAAAACATCTTAAACCCATCCTTTTACAGACTAGATTGTGTGGGAATTTAACCACTTATGAAAAGCCTGACTCCTTAAGCATACCCTGAGCCTCTCACTAATTCTATAGCTCAGCATCCTGCAACACTATGTGCTACAACTCCCACCTCTCCAGAGCTCCTGCACTGAGTCCAGCTTTTCAATCAGACTTTTTGCACAGGCTGTGACAAGCTACTTCCCAAATTCCATCAGCCTCTTTGAATCCAACGAGCCCGGTGAGATGGGTCCTCATCTGGGCACCACAAGAGGTTTTGTAGTTTCCTAGAGTTGTAACCTCACAGCTCCCTTAGGCCTGTGCAGACCCCAATACCCACAGCCAGCTCCTCCTTTGGAAATCATCTGCCAATAGTTTTCAGGTTTTTTCTAGCAGGCCACACCAGTTCCAGCAGAATCTTGCTTGGAAAGAGTGTGCTATGATCTGATATTCCCTACCAGATTCTTCTGGCAGCATCCAAATGTCCAGCCACCTGCACATCAGCTCTTGCCCTAGTAACTGGTAAGCCTTACAACTATGCTTGGAGGGATTTATTAGGTGATTCCAAGATAGGTGCAGGGGTAAATTTTGTTTTCAATCGCTCATACACATGAGAGAACTCAGTGATCCTAGAGGTCTTTTCCAACCAAAATAATTCTCTGATCCTAAAACAGTCTGCCACAGTACAGATATGTATAGAGAAGGAGAGGTGTTTCTTCCATGTGTCAGCAATAGGAGTACTGAATGCTGTTCTTCACAATTGCAATCCAGAGAAAGGAAAATATTGCAAAAATTTGGGAACAGCAGGTTTTCACCCAGTAGAGGTTCAAGATACTAGGAGGTAAAGACCATGCAGGTTTTTACACAAGGTTATCCTACTCCTGACCTGTGGAGCATTTGTTCTCTGTGCCACACAGCTTTAAGGTAAAATATATTCTCCAAGGAAAATACGTCACCCTGAAGCTGGGATCATTCCCACCCAACACTTTGTGTCTGGGGCAGAGATGCCTCTGCCAGTGGTGGATCTCACAGTGCAAACGGGAATGTGTAGTTTAGTTAGAAGCTGCTCTCCAAGAGCACTATTGACTTAGCCATCCTGGGAATTTAATACATGTCCAGATGCAGACAATTACCCTTTCCTGAAGCCCAGATTGGGTCAGATGGCTCAAGATCCACCTATCTTTTCCCAAGAGAGGAGGAAAAAATTATGTCTCTGGTATGCAGCAGGACACATGTCCCCATCTTCAATAAAGCCTTCTTGTTCACTCCGTGTTTGTTTTTACTTTGCCTCTAAAGAAGTGTGAGCCCCAAAATACCCACTGAACCTCCTAGCCCAGGGTACTGGAAAAACTTCCTTATGGGAAACATAATAATTATATTAAACAAAAATTTAAAAATTTAAACAATTTTGCATTCCTCTGGAATACAACCCTACACCAAGCTCTGGTCAGATAAACTGGGTCCTGGTGTCCTGAGCTCCAGGTGTGAAAGAGCTGGGGGCAGGAATGCTTCCCAAAATGTGAGAAAAAAAAAAGAGAAAAACCATTCCCAGACAGATACGCTGGGAAGAAGGAGCCAAGGGTGTTTAGTATCTGATAAGAACTGCCTTGCATGGTGCATGGCTGCGTAGAAATACAACCCCTTCTCCCTGACTTCTGCTCCTTTCCAGTCCACCCACCAAACTCAGGACTGTGTCCACCAAATCCCCGTCTTCCCTCTACCCTACAAAATCACCAGTCTGTTGAGCAAAATTCCTGCATGTCCATCTCCCTCTTTCAGATCTCCTATGGGTTTTCTGTCTGCCACCAGGCTTTCTGGCTGGCTCAGCATTTTGGGAAAGAACCAAAACTTCAGAGGAGAGAGAAGGAATGGCAGGACACAGTCAATTTTCCACTGTCTGGGAAGCCAGGGCAGTGGTCTGGGCCCTCTTGGCTATATAAAAAGGGAGATAAAGGCTGTTGTTGACATGGTGGGTGTTGAGGGTGAGGAAGGCAGCTCCAGCCATGCAGAACTGTGAGTGTCTGTGTCTCTGGCAGCTGAAGTATCGGAAAGATCTAAGGGATGATCTGGTATTTACATGTCTGTATGTGCGCGTCTGTGTGGGAGTAGGGTTTGTATATATTATAAGAAGCTGCAGATGGAAACAACCCATTTTGGTGTCTAAGGGTTGGTTCAGAGCCCATTAAAATTAGCAGGAGTCATCCCACCTACAGTGGTGGGTTTTGGCCACATCTCTGCTTGCCCTTCCCCAACATGCTTGTGACCTCAAGGGCTGCTTCTTGCTGTATATCCTCCAATTAACCCTGTGAGCAATGCAGCCCCCCATGTTCCCCAGAGTGATGGCTTTACAGGGGATCTCAGGACATGCCTCCATCTCTGCTGTCACACTCTGCAGTTACTGAGAGGCAAGTGCTGCTCATTCATCTCTCCTTGCCCAAGATCCTGAGACACCACTATTTGATTTGGTTTAGTAAATTGGAGTCACCAAGAGGGTTTTTCCATCTTTTGTGTTGCTTTTATCTGAACACACTTCAGCATCATCTCCCTCCTCAGAAGCCAGAATTTGATATCAGAAAAGCTCACCATCCTATCACCTTCATCCAGTCTATCACATTTCTCCCAGCTCTGCCTGAACTGTTTTTAACTGTCTGCATACATTTCTGAAAGGTCTTCATTCTTGGTTTCAGACATCAAAAGCTCATGAACCTTTGGTCTAATGGCTGCATTCTGTGCACAGTGGTGGTGTTACTTTCTCTCCTTTGGTTTTGCCAGGTTATTGCTGCACTCTGATGTGTAAAAGAGCCCTTTAAGATCTTATCACTTCTATGTAAGTGTGGTAATAGCCTGTAAACAAGGCGCATCCCTGACTTTTTTTTCAGTAAAGCCACAGGTTTATGCTCCTGAAGACTTTAACTGTAAGGCATTTTATTTCATGTTTTCCATTTGCAACAGCATTTTAAAATGTGGAGGCTGGAACAGGACCAAGCACAAGGATATCTGTCATAAAGGTGCAAGGTTGTGTCCACCTGTCACTCCATCATTTATGCAGCCACAGATTGCAACAGCTTTGTTTGCCACAATATTGAATTAGAGGTCAAAATTAAGCTGCTTCTTCTTTCTGCACCACAAACTTTCATCAGAAGTATTGCTGTCTTCTCTCCCCCTTGTCCTCCCTGAAATACTGCCCCAGCACCATGTCTCTCTGGATGTGTATCACACCAAGTCTTGTGTATCACCAGGCTGAACAGATCCATTCAGCTTTTCCAACCCGATAACATCACAGGTCAGAGTGGAAGGAACAGAAAGTGAAGGGTTGAGCCATCGAAGCGGATCAAGATCTGCCACAGGGGTGCCATGGACAGTAATGTAATGTTCTGCATGAGCATGCAGGAGATGTGTTCAGGGATAATGTACTTACATAGACAGACAATTTTTTTAATTCCAGGATTTTATCAGATCTGGAAAAATGCTGAATGAGTGGGTCACTGCAGTATCAGTGTATTGGTACACTACGAAGAGGGAGCTGTGTTTCTTCTCTAACATCCACACTGTAATTGTACAGCCTCTGCAAATAATTCAGTCTAACCAGACTCTTTTCCCTGCATTGAATCTGTATTATCATCTCACTCCCTACCCTAAAAGTTAATTTCCATTCTCAGACCCACACCCTCAGACCCACACCCCTTTATTATAATAGATAATGTGACATTTTGACCCAAATGATTTGGGGGGAATACTAGGAAGGAAGAAGTTTCAGCGCGTTTGGGAGGAAGGGAAAGCCTGTGGAGACAAAAACTGCAAGAACATTCAGCCCCCATGCTGCAATTTATAAGCTGATCACATATACATTCATGCATACACTATGTAGGCATAGTTATCTCACTACTGCCACAGATTGTGGTCTGGTTTCAGCAGCCAAGGCTTTCCTAACACTGAAGTAGGAGATGAAATTACGTTGCTGGTCCTGGAGCTCCATGCCCAAAACACGCACTTGCACTGTGAGCTGGGGCTGTTAGGGGCAGACACAACCATGAACTTTGCTTAATAGTCCTGCAGTCTGCTCCAAACTGGGCCATTCATCTGGAACAGACACACAGGGAGATGCTGAAGTTTGCTAACACCCCTCCACTGTACACCGCAGCATCTCCCAGAGCTCTCACCACTCCATCTTCTAGCCCACAGCCAGTACTAACTCCCACATATTGCAATGATGCCTGATGAGGTGTTTTTCTTCAGTGCTTTTGTGTGATACCACCCCAAAGATACCAGGGAATGAGGCAACGAGTAGCTGGAGCAGAATAGCCAGGGTGTGGTGAATGTAGAAGTAGGAAGGCTACAGAAATTGTGGGTGTAGTTCAGCCAACAAAAAGGAAATAAGCATTGAGCTGAAGTTTCCCATTAGTTGGACTCCAAGCAGTCTGTCACCATGGAAATCTACTTATTTTATGAAATTAAATGTTCTCAACACAAGTATTCATTCCAGATAACCATGAAACTTAAGACTAAATGGGAGAGTGTCTGGTAAAGGCAACCCCTTGCCAGAAGCAGGTTGTTTACTGCAGTGTCTTATACACTGAAGCAAATAGTATTTGTGGCCCAGGGCCACAAGCATCCCTTTGAGCTGAAGGACTCCTCCTACTTGGATAAATAGGATACAAGGGTACTCTATTTGGAAAAAGGGGCAAGTGACCCTTCTACTCAGGGTGAGCCTCTCAGGAACTCATCTCCAGTCCTTTTCAGAGCCTGGAAAAGTAGCTTTGTAAGTTGTCACTTATACTGAGATAGTGGATGTAGACTCCAAGGCTGTCTTGAGAGCTCTCACATCCTATGCAGGGTTTGAAGACCTCAAACAGTCTCATATGGTCCCAGCATGGACAAAGCACTGAGAGAATGCAACACAAAACCAACCACATTTGAACTGATGAAGCTTTAAATGAGATTAAATCAATGCAGAAACAAAAGGAGTGTAAGTGCTGTCTTTATTTTGTGAAAATATGAAACAAGAGCTAATCTGAAAATAAAATCCCCATACAGCAAGAAGCTACAGCAAAAAGGACTAAGTTCCAAACCACTACTGGAGTTTGCTGTGGGTATTGCTCAACCCAGCAGCAGTGAGAGTCAGAAAAGTACCTTCTCTAGGATCAATCCTGACAGAACAGGAAGGAAGGTTGTGTGTGGAGGCGCAACCCCAGCGAACACCATGGTGTACATAGCAGAAGCTGGTCTACATTGGAATCGTTTCAACTTTATGTCCATCATCCCCAGGCTGTTTTTTCCATCTCCTACCATATTGCATTCAGAAATGGTGGTGCAACCCTTCATGGCAGCTTTCAGAGACAGTCCACCTATGCAGGGAAAATACAAGAAATGCACGCCATGCATCAGGGGATCCAATTCCGAACATTATTCTCACCCTGGCCAGTGCAGTCCCCATTTCCAACCTAAGAACTGCCCATTCATTACATCCAGTTGGTTCCAGACCCATCAGCCCTGTCTGTTCCCATCCCCTGAACAAAGCTGAGGAAACAGCAAGACCATCTTGGCTGACTTGAAATACAAATGGTTTAAGGTTTGTCTTCTTTCTTTCTGCTGAATAAAGATGACTTTTAAAAATTCTAAATATTTAAATTTAAAAAGTGAAAATACTTAAGTAGTTCTCTTTCTCATGCTTTAAGATTCTTCTGTCCAAATTTTAGCTTCCTAAAGAAACCAGGGCTGTGTAACAGTATGCCAGGTATCCATTGTCTCCTTCTCTCTCTGACCCTCTCATGACACTCCAACTGGATGACTTTCTCTCAGTCGGATTTGACATGGAGTTAAAAAATCTCAATGACAATACAGCCTGAGCTATTTATTGAGAGGAATTCATTCTTGAAGGCTGTATAGCATTTTAGCCAAATCAAGAGCGAAACCTACTGAAAGACCCACTGACAGCATGCCTGACTCCCCATTCAGATATTCTTGCTCCTATTGCTTGCTTTTGCTAATGCCATTCATGTGTCTCTGCTGTGCAGGTTATGGAGGTCTGGAGTACTTTACTGGACAATTTTATCTCAAATACAAGTAGCATTTGAGGCACTTCATTAGTTCCTCAACTTCCTGTGCTCCCCTACACTGCTGATTTCTCTGCACAGCTTATCACACTGCACAGGACTTCTCCATTCACAGTGGCTGATCAATCAAGTTAAGGCAAGTTAGAAGCATTTTTTATTTCAGTAGTACACTGAATTAATTGCGCTACTCTATTTTCATTGCTGTGACTACAAAAATTCTTGTTTTCCTTCATGTTGTCTCTGTGAAAAATAATCTAACTCAGAGTTTGGACAGCACATTAATAAAGTCCATAGAAAGGACCTTCAGGCATCACATCATCACCAAGCAATATTCAACTTCATCCATGACCATATAAAAGATAATTGTTTTTCAGTCTGCTTCTACAGCTAGTATTGCTGCCTTTTATTTCCATGGGTTTTTTCCTGCCTCCTGGAACACAAGTGAGCCATGAAAGGTGAGTCTTTTACCAGCAGCAGGGGTGGAAAATTTTCTGCTGTCTACTTTCCTCTTTCTAATTACAGGACCTGAGGTGGTAAAAAGATTTCTGATGGAGCTGTTCAAAGGCTGGACTTCAAGGGAGGGGACCTGTCCCCAGCTTTCCTCATGAAGAAGCACCACTTCAACAGTTTCTTGTCACTAGTGACTGGTATTACCCCATGGGAAAGCAATGTTTCTGCAAAGCTCCATCTGCACCTCCACTAAGCTGGCAACTGGCTTAGATTCAGATTCAACCTCATACATCCTAGCTAGGGCTAGCAGGTTCAGGGGCTTGGTCAAGTTTGTTACATGTCCATGTACCAGATTGCCCCAAGAAACCCGTTCCACTCTGGATCTCAGTTATGCCATGTTATGAGGAATTCCAGTAATTATCCATGCATGACTGGGAAGAAGGAAAGAAAAACAACATCTGCCCTTTGATCAGCTTGAAGTTTTCTGTTTTCAGCTTTAAGTTTCTTGTAACTTCCTCTTTTTTTTATTTCACACCTTTTGCCCATTTTTATCTCAGTAGTGCTTTATCTTAGACTAGTTCACCCATTTTACCCATCAAGAAGATGGAAAACAGCCCCAAATGATAGGCATTTACCAGCATTCATTAACCCAGCAAGGTCAACACATTGGTCTTCAGATCCAGTGCAGTTTACAACTTCATTACTGCACTGAAAGGAGTCCACGCTGTAGCAGGCAGGACACTGGTATCCATTGGGCACATCATTATCTGGTGGCACTGGAATGAAAGACATTGGCTGTAGCTGGTTTCAGTGAGAGAATGAGAGGAGGAACTCAGGTGATGGCTTAGCCTGGAAGGCCTCGCCATGGGATGGATCAGACAGAGAGGGGATGGGCTATATGGAAAATTTACATGACACAGAAGTGGTCCGACAGTCATCGCCCATGCAGCAAACCAAGTGGCTCTTTGCTTTCACCTTCCCATAGTTCACAGTGACAGGACCAAGGTGGCATATGTGGGATGGTAGGCAGGACTTGATGGATGAGGAGATGGCCATCCCCCCTGTTATGAAGCAGAAGGCAGTGCCAAGTCGTTCAACACAAAGTAACTCCCTTCCCCTCCCGTTAGTTCCTGTACCACTTTCTAGGCAGCTGTCCCAGGACCTGAGCCCCATGAGAAGCATCACGAGGGAGCCAGGACACCTCATCTGCAAAGATTATGCTGTGACACATGCCTCTGACCTATAGCACAGGCTTGCTCAGCCTGTGTAAAATCTGCAGATTCTATCTGCCCTGTCTATCACAGCCACAAGCATCCTGACACTGGCAAGTCTGATCTGCCCCAACAACCAAGCCCAAACAGTGTAAAGGGGATCAGAACAGATGAAGGGTAGGTGCACAAGCAGAAAAAGGCAGACACTAGAGCTGCCAGCACTAAAGCTGGTAGGATATGAGCCAGACTCCAGTCTAAAAGGCAACAATCACATCACTAAGGCTGAGCAATGACTGAGGCCATGCCTCTAACATAACTGTGTGTCCAGCTGTGTCAGGGCTCAGAACCAGCTTTGACTTATCAACCACGGGGACATGGTTACTGGTTGCCATTTCCTGTGAGGACAAGCTAAAAGAGTTGGGATTGTTCAGCCTAGAGAAGCGCAGGCTCTAAGGTCATCTTATAGCAACTTCCAGAGCCTAAAGAGAGCTGGAGAGGAGCTTTTGACTAGGATGTGAACTAATAGGGCTAGAGGTAATGGCTTCAGACTGAAAGAGGGTAGATTAAGGTTACTTATTAAGAGGAAATTCTTGACAGTGAGGGTGGTGAGACACCAGGACAAATTGCCAGGGGAAGCTGTCTCCCACCTCTGGCAGTGTTTAAGGCCAGGTTGGACAGGGCTCTAAGCAACCTAGTCTAGTGGAAGGAATCATCTAGTTTCAAACCCCATGGCAGGGAGTTTGAGACTAGATGATCTTCAAAGTTTCTTCCAACCTAAACTGATTGATGATGATGATGATTATAATGATAAGGTGATAGCTCAGCCCTGGTGGCACTGCAGAGCTGCATGGTGTCCCCATCCTTGCTTGAGGATGGGCAAGCTTCTCTCTCCACGCATCACCAGTGCACTCCCAGTACTAGATGTCAGCAGCTTAGTGTAGGTCACAGTTCAGTCTCTCAGCTTCCTGACTCAACTACTCACCTTAGCCAGAATTAAAAGCCAGTACCTCCTCCCACTATGATATTTTGGTCCTTCCCTCTACAACTAAGAACCAAACCCTCCCAGTAGAAAACTGCTTCTTGAAATAGAGGAATAAAGAGCTTTTTCTATCCCAGACTATCTTGATCTCTCAGTCATCTGTCAGTAAAAGCAAAATGAACAGGTTATCCAAGGATGGACCATACTAACAGTAATAGAAGTGGGGAGAGAGACAAGTGCTCCAGTGAGCCCCACTCTGAAAGCCACATGAGCTTAGAGGATGTCTCACCTATTAGGACCTCATGCAGAATAATGCCACAGGTGTCTTCACCACCAGTGCAGGTTTTCACGGGGCCAGAGCAGCTTTTTCCCATGCTGTGACATATCTCGCACTGGAGGCAGGTCCCTGGGGAGAGGAAGACACATTCCTGAACAGCAGTCATAAGGGACTTCACTTCCCCTTTCACTGATGTTTGATTTCAGCACTGATCAGCACTTTTCACATTTCTCTTTCCTTATTTTTCCTGTTTCATTGTGCAATCCATGCTGGGCTTTTCCTGTGGTTGCTGATGATAGCAACCCTATAAACACCTTCATCCTCACAGGCACTCAGGTGTCCCAGGATCCACAGACCCCAAATTCTCTCTTTGTAGTGAATAAGGGCACCCAAGTGGCTGGGGAACAAGAGCTGCCAGCAGGCACTGGCTGTATTCTGTACAAACTGGAGACTTTCTTTGTAAGCATTATCTCTTGTATATCTCTTTGTAGGCATTAGGGGAAACCACTTCACCTGATACCTACTGGAACACTTTAGGCAGACCGGAATATCAGATACTCATCAGGAAACACTTAGAAAGTAAAAACATGTATTTCAATAGAGGAAAAACAGGATCTCTTCCATGACACAAACCCACTAGAGTCCAGCATGCAGATTAACAGGTCCAGGGCATGTGTCACCCCCTTAAACCTAGGTTCCAACTAAGGCACCTTGCAGTGGCCATGGCATCTATTGTGATTCAAGATCTCCAAGGCAGCTGTGCTTTTCTGGAGCAGAGCTGAAGGATGGCTGAGGTGACGTTATGTCCAAAATGTCACACAATCCTGGACATGAGTAAAATAAATGAGCCTGGAGATGGATTCAGTTTACCAAAATCTCGCTGCCTCAGGGCAACCTGATGTCTGTCCTGGCTATATCACCAGTGAGCACCACAGAAAATCAGACTGCAAGCTCTGGTTGTAAATGCCAACATCCTCATCTGCACATTGGCTCATAGGACCAAAGATCCCCCAAGACCGGTCATCCTCACCCCTCTACAGTGCATATCTTCCAAGATGAGGGGGGTTTATGGCTCAGATGGCAGCAATAGCCTCACACATGAAGCACTCCATTCCCAGACCTCTTTCATGTCTCACAACCTCACAAGTCCCAGTGAAAAACTCACCCAGGTCCAGGAAAGCCAGGAGAAAGCTGAGTCCAAGGGATACTCTCATGCTGATGGGATATAAGAACAGGGAGCTGCCAAGTCTTGCCCAACAAAGCACTGTGTGTCACAAGGGCTTTATAAACTGGAAGGAAAGGGGGTGTTTTGGGGAAGTAGAGGTTGAGGAAGTTTTCTGAACAATATATATACTGCTGAGCACTAACACCAGTGTTATAAATATAGTTTAACTTTTGTGAGAGTATGTGTATGTATCTTATAAGTTTCATTTCCGTTTGCGACTTTGTATGAGTTATTTTATGTTACCTATAGTTAGAGTGTTAAATAGTTAGAGTGTTACAGTTGTTGTGTTGCATGGCAACTTTGTATGATTCATATAGGCAGTTAAGATACAGTTAAAGAGTTGTTAAAGTGTTGAAGATGATCTTTAATGCCAGGGAAAAAGAAGAAAGGAAAGGGGGGCGCGGAATCTTTCTTTCCCCCACAGATGGCTCCAGATCCGATCACCGCTCCAAACCCTGATTGGTGGACACACCCAACCAATCATTAGAAGGCGGGAAAGAATGATTGCCCCAGGAGGACTCCTGCTAAGGACCAATAAAAACCCTGGAGAATGCACCAATCATGTTGAAGATCCTAAATCCACCAATCAGAAGAAGAACAGAGGATATAAAAGGGGACTGACGATCTGAGGGGGGGCCTTTTCTGAGGGACAGTGCATCCTGAGGGAGGGGCCCGTATAATACTATACGTCTTTGGGAACTCTGGCTTGTCATAAAGAGCCTGGGACTAGCCCAGCTCTTTTGATGTTCCAGTGGTCATTTTATTCTCAATAAACGATTGGCTATTGTTTTTCCATTGGATTTATGGCTACGTTTATAACACCAGTGTTTGCTTTTTCTTTTAAGACACAGTTGTAGTGGTGCATTTTTATTCTTTGTTTAAAATGTATTAATGCTGTAAAATGGTTTACTCCATGTACCCCCATTGCTACCTCCATTTGGTTCTTACCCTGTTGTTTACTCCTTTTCACTTATCTGTCAATCTTTTGTTGCCCCAACTCTGGGACCTGTCCATCATATCGGGGCCCTTCCCTGGATCTAGAAAGTTCCAGGAGGGACATCATGTGATGGGCCAGGATCAGAGAAAGTCCCACCTTTCCCTAGGAGATTGGTCCCTCGAGGTGTCCCTTATCCTCAGGGCCATTCCCTGATTGCCCCTGATTGGATCTCTCCTTTACCCTTCCCCTTACTCCTCCCCCACATAAAAGGTAGTGTATCAAGACATTCAGGGCTCTGCTGAGGCAGATTCCCTGAGACAAGGCTGCTCCATCAGGGGCTCCAATATACTTGTGTGGTAACCCCTCTGCAGAGTCCTTTTTACTTGCGTGGTAGCAGCACACCAGAGTCAAGGCTGGTTGTTCTGAACCCACTGGATCAGCCTGGTTTGCCAGCATACCGGGCTGTACCAAGGCTTATCGTGGTGCCAGGGTTAGCCAGGGCAGTCTTGGGAGAGCACACCCCCAGAAGGCACGGTGATACACAAGTTTTACCTTTTTCTTCACATGAATGATGCTGTTTATTTTTCCCTTGTTTAGAACATGTATCCTGTGGGGTAAGACTGGCTTTCCCGGTGATAGCAGGTATGTCTCTAGTAAAGACTTTGAACAAAGTTCAGTCTCCACCAGCCATATGAATAATGGAGAAGAAACCATTTTAAAAGCCCTGTTGTGCTGTCACTGTTAGGCCCAAAGAAGCGAAGTATAGCAAGGACCAGCCATGAAATTCCCCTGTGGCTGATTTTTTGTTGGCTGGTTTCCCATTTCCTCATTCCCATCACTGAGTCAGGAGCTCTCATGCCTGGAGTACAACGGGAAAGCAGGCAGCATCAAAGCAGTGAGCGTCCTCTCCAAGCTAGGGTGCAGCTTCAGTTGTAAAATGACTGCCAAGGAACAGCTTGAAGCAGGCTAAGTCAAGGGTTCTTGGAGATGAATACATCAGAGCAGCAAAGCCAGTACTCCAGGGTTTGGGTTTTGATATAAAACACTTGGAGGTTGGTAAGGAAGTCTCCTATTGTCCTTCTGGGCTTTAAATTAAACCAAGACAGCAAAGAGCATTGATGTGGTTGCAAGACAGCCTGCTCACAGATTTGGTAAGGTTATAGCAGTTTTCCATGCCCTGGTATCTTATGATGGGCTAATGACAAGCCACAGTGACCAGCTTGCCACTGGCCCAAAGGTTCCCTGCCTCACGTGCAGGTTTTCGCAGGGTGTGCTGTCTCATTGACACCATACCCTACTCTGAAGATATCCTCTTGTCCTGCACCATATTGGACACAGACCCTCTAGGGCTTATTGCATTGACAGACAGGAAGAACTGAAGTGCCCTCATGGCCCCTTCCCATTTGAGACTAACCTCTTCAAAGGACAGTGGTCTTTTGACATTTCCCAATATATTGAGTAGTCCAGTGGGATCACTTCTTAGCTAAGCCCACAGTGTTATGAAGTGGGAATCACAATGGGTAAGAGCCTTGGTCCTCCATTGTCCGTAAAGCTGATATCACAAGGAAACAGGGGAGAATTATATCTTCACCCTGAAATTCCTTTTCAGCTCAGAAATGATCTCACACTGCAGTAGATATGTTAAAATGAAGTCAAAGTCCTGACTGCAGCCTGTTCAGGATTAAAATAATTTCTTATTGGTCTTAAACCTCAGACAGAATAAAATTATGTCCCCAGGCAGGCTGGGGTACCTAGATGGGGATGATTCTGCCATTTGACTTCATATGGGACAGCAGATACAGATAGGAAGATAAGAAGATATGACTGTCTCTGGTGATTTAAATTTCTTACCCTTTAAGATGATTAGTGAAGTGCCTGGGGGACTTTCCCTGAACAACATGACAGCACTAGTCTCACTGAATTATATATAACTCACTTGCTTGCCACCTCTCATAGAGGGAGAGTGTGAAACTGCAGCCTTTTCATGTGGTCTTTTAGAGATGAAACCAAGCAGAGCAAGGAGGCACAATCTGCAGCAATAAGAGACCTGGAAAATAAGACTTATTAGAGAAAGTGAAAACAATAAAGGTGCTCAGAGGACACCCAGTCACATCATATATGTCTACAGAAAAACAGGGCTGGATAGGAAAAACTATCATAGGGGGCTTACATTAGGCATTGGGGGAATTTTTAAACACTGACAATAGTGAAGCTGATTGCCTGGGAAGGTGTGGATCCTCCATCCTGGGTGGCTTGGAAAAACAGACTAGACCAGTACTTATTAGAGAATTATTTAAGTTCACAGGATCCTGCTCCAGGGCGGAGAGATGGATTAGATGCTCTCTCTCAAGACTCTTTCTAAATCGGTTCTTATATTTTAATTTCATGGTGGGCATGAAGTGCCTGTTTTCTGCAGCATGACCATGTTTCCAGAAGGAAAGAAAGATAACACAGCAGTCACACTCTTCAGGGAGCTGAGACAGAGGCTAGGGAGGTCAGAGAAATCTGTGAGATGAGAAAAGTTAAAAATCCAGCCCTGAAAATAGCATTGGTAGGAAGGGGAGATGAAAAGGGATAAAATTAAAAGGAAGATCATTCTGTAATCAGCAGAAGAAAGACATCCGTCTAGGTTAGAGCATCTAAAAAAAAAAAGTGAGTTTGTTCTGCAGAGTTGTAGTAGAAAATTCCAGTGGGTTTCATAAAATCAGAGATTTTGTTTAGGCTGGAAAAGACCTTTAAGATCATTGAGTCCAGCCATCAACCCAATAGTGCCAAGCCCACCAATAAATCATGTTCCTAAATGAAATACCTACATATCTTCTAAATACCTCCAGGGATGGTGACACCACAGCTTGCCTGGGCAGCCTCTTCCAGCACTTGACAACCCTTTCTGTGAAGAAGTTTTCTCAATTTCCAATATAAATCTCTTATAGCACAACCTAATGTTATTTTTCTCTCGTTCTAAGAGACCAAACATAAAAGAATGTCTTCAAAGCATGAAAATAATATATCAGATTTACATTACCACTGAAGAACCCAGGTCAGAAAACTCTGAAAAAGAAAGATAAGTGACAAAAGCGTGACAAAGAAAGTAAAGGTTAGAAAGGACTGGGGTGAACAGTTCCTGCAGGGGATACTGGAGGCAAGCCTTGCACAGTCTTAACTGGCATTCAAAGGGAAGATTCCTAAGGGAGAATTACAATGGTGGCTTTAAAAAAGAAGTGAGGTCAGAGCTAAGGATAAACCCTCTGATGGTGAGATCAGCTGGGGCCAAGAGGAGCACCCTTTTCCTGTGATGAAACACTTGAGAAGGAACCAGAAGGACAGGATGTGCCTGAGTGAAGGACAAACCCAACAGGGCCCAGGAAACAGGCAAGCATACAGTGGCTGCCAGCCCTCGTCCCTCACAGTCACTGTAGCACAAGGGCAGGTAGTCACACAGACAAGGCTCCCCTCCCAGCAGCCCGAAGCCAGCAAAGCCCTTTCTGCAATGGCAGACAAATTGGTGGTCAGGATGAAGCCCTGTACACAAGGCTGGGGTGCTCAGCTGCATCCAGATAGTCATCCAGATAGTCACCCAGAGTACTGGTAGCCACAGCAGAGCTGTCACCCCTTGCCCACATGACCAGGACACAGCTCCTGACAAAAACTGGAAGGACCATCACCACAGCCATTTTTAACCATGATGTGTCTCCATTTTTTTTTTTCTCTTTAGAAGACAATCCTAACTTCCCAGCCTCACTGGGCTAACATTTGGGCTATGCTAATATGGGGCTATCTGTGACTTCAGGACCTTTTACATCTCCAACAGCTCTAATACCTCCAGTAGAAGAACAAGTCTAATAGTGTTCCAAAAGCCCAGGAACAGGTTATGTGGGAGCAGCAGAGCAAAGGTGTCTCCTTACCTCCATTTAACCATGATGCAAGAAGACAGAACCTCAGCATGTTACAACATTTCAACGGCAAAGTCATCCAGCCCATAGAAAAAGCTATGGAAGAAGACTCAAACCCACCCGTTTTCTGAGCTGGTTCCTTGTTCTCCAGAGTAGAGATTGGCAAAAACTGCCAGTCTAGTTAGCCAGGTGTGAGAGTCGGCCCGAAGACCCTCAATTTTGTCTCACGCTTTTCGTCATGGAGACTTTGGGGGGGGACGAGAGGGAAACCAAGAGCTGATGTAACTGCTACGAGAATTGCCATTCTGCCCAGGTGTGTTTGCTTGGGAACAGAGTTCCCGGGCATACATCCTGCTGAAGCAATGGTAGTCGCAGCACGCTACACTGCCCCTGCATTCTGGACCACCTGTGCCTGAGGTGTAGCAGCACAGCTTGCCCTGTTCTCCCCCTCCCTCGCATTGTGCATGGGCCTGGACTCCATCACGGGACTTCTCCCCCCTCTCCTTGTGCATTGGGCCTGGACTCACGAGATTTCTCCCCCACTCTGGAGAACTATATATTCTGCCTCAGAAGAGACCCCTTTTGAGGACCTCCCCACGGAAGACGAAGATCTATCAGCTCCACGAGGGTTCTGCAAAGACAAATCTATTAGCGGTGCGCTACGAGGATTTGCGAAGGCGGACCTATTGGACTGCTGCGAGGACTTTGTCTCTCTCTGTGAAGGCAAAGATCTATCAGCTCCACGAGGGTTCTGCAAAGACAAATCTATTAGCTGCGCGCTACGAGGATTTGTGAAGGCGGACCTATTGGACTGCTGTGAGGACTTCGTCTCTCTCTGTGGTAATTATATCCTATCTGTCCTATCTCTCTTTTCTCTTTTGCTTTTATCTATATCGCTTTCTTTCCTCAGTCTTTTTTCTTGTTATTGCATATCAGCTTTGGTAGGTACATTGATATTGAATAAAGTATACTGATTTTGGTTAAACAGCATTTTTGGCCTCCTTTGTACTCTAAGAAACTAAATACGAACTTAGTTCACTTTGAACGGGTCGTAACATTAATTGGCGTCACGGACAGGATCTCTGATTAGACAGAGGGGTCTGCAAAAAGCAACTCTACTGAAGTTTTGTTTTTTCTGTCTTCAGAGATTTACCAAAAGGTTTCTTAGTGCAAAGGAGAAATTTTTTTTTGTGTGTGTGTGTGTGTGTTTGTGTGTGTATGTTAAATTGTGTTGTGTAGACTGCTTGGTTGTCACGAAGAGACAAAATAAGTAACTAAGCATACCTTCCAAGCAGATTTGGTCTCTTCACCCACCCAGGGAAGCGGAGGGAAACACAGCAAGGGCTGTGCATGTCCATGTAACTAAGCTTGACCTCCCTGGGGTGGTTTGTTTTGTCCCTCCGTAAAAATGACTAAAAACGATAAAACTGCATTTTATAACTTGTTGGCAAAACACAATGCCCAACCCTCTACTGGGGGAGAAGAATGGGCGAAAGTTAATTGGTTTAATTTAGAAAGTGTGATTGATAAAATACATCATGAAACAAAGTTTAGATTTCGCCATGATAAAGCAAAAATTTGCTCTGTTCTAGGTGCATGCCTTACAGCTGCTATAGAAAACCGCTTTAAGCGGTGTGAGCAAGAGGGAACAATTATTGACTCTCTTCAAAACCTGGTTGAAGTGTTGCAAGAACAATTACATAAAGAGAAAACCAAAAACCATTTGTTGCAGGAGGAAAATAATTTCTTACGAGCTGCCTTGATAAATGAATGTTCTAACAATTCAAACGCTGCTGACTCCGAAAAAGAGGGAGAAGCAGAATTGGGATTGGTAAAAAACTGTGGAGAAAACTGTTGCTCTTGTTTGATATCCTCCGTTGAAACAGAACATAATTGTGTTAATAATGATGATTTTGAGTCACATAAATGTGACACAGGTTCTGTGACACTGTCCACAGTTTTCTGCGCCAGTGAAAATATAGTTAATACACCTGACCAATTTTTGGAAAGTGTTCACAAAGCCACCAGCATACCCATGCAGACTGAAATTAATTTAAAAAACACAATTCCCTTAGAAGGGAGAGACCAAACTGGTCCAACTGGTTCTGTCCAGTGCACCTCTCCTCTCATAGAATCTGGGCAGAGAGCCGAACTTAATTGTTTAAAAATAATTTCTCACTTAGAAAATCTTGATGAAGTGAAATTTTTAGGAATTCGGTGGAAAGGAAGTACCTTAAACTCCTCAGATCAAATTAAAATGCCTGAATACAAGAAAGACCTACAACTTGTTTTAGGATTGTTGATGTTTTGGGAAAAACATGTCCCAGATTTTTCTACTATTGCTGAACCACTTTATAACCTGCTGAGAAACAAAGTTAAGTGGGAATGGAATGATTCTAATGAAAAAGCATTGAAATTGATAATTTTTGAAGTAACTGCTCCTCATGTTTTAGGTTTGATTTTCTTTACAGACCGTTTTCAAGTACAGTGTTGTTTTGTTGTTTTGGAATTGTCATTTTACATGATGCAACTGATTCCTGTGGATTCTACCAGACCTGTTGGTTTTTATTTTCGTGGTTTTAAAGATGCTGAAAAGAGGTACACTACCTGGGAAAAGGGGCTTTTTGTCGTTTGTCTAGCTCTGGTAGTAATTGAGAAGATCGCAAGTCAGCAACCGATTTTCCAGAGAAGCCCTTTTGGAGTTATTAAGGCTGTCACTGCCAGGACTCTCCCGCCTGACGGGGTGGCTCACAGAGCCTCAGTAAGAAAGTGGCATGCTCAGATTGATAAACCTGCCTCAGTTGCCAAGGTAGATCTTTCATTTTCCCCTGAGTGGTCAGTAAACCCTCAAGCCAAACCACAGGAGAGAAATCAGGATGTTCAGTCAATTCCCTCACTACAGAGACCAAATGATTTTAAGAACCCATCACATTATCCTAGACCACTGGTGTTAAAACCTCCTTGGAATAAATGTGCATGTGTAGCTTTTGATAGTCCAGGGAAAGAGCATTGGAATTCTGTGATTCTGTTAATCTTCTGCCTCTTTTTGGCAGATTTTGTTGTGCTTAATTTTTACAGGAGACCACCGTGGGACATGAAGACCCCGTAAATCATGATAAAACTAGTGATACTTTTGTGGTTACATGATTGGATATTTTTTAAATAGTATTGAAACAGAAATATTAATGAATAAATTTGCTATTAAAATTAGAGATTTTACCAAATTACAACAACCACTGCAGTTGTTTTGATTAGCTTGAGAATTTATCAGTGGCTGTTATTAAACATATTATCAAAATTGAAAAGAGTAAAATGTGAATGACAACAAATTGATAATTGATATACTTAGTGTTATATTTTATTTGCTTTTAACTGCATCCAGGCTTAATTATGGATACAGTTAACTGTGTTTTAATTTTTATTAAAATTTTGACAATAATTTGGGACAGTGCCAATGATTTTTAAAGGAAAATTTTAACTTTAATTGAACTTAGTGAATTTTAACTATTACCCCATTATAAAAATAACTTCAGCTTTTATGTTAATCATATGCAATGTTTTATTATTTAATATTTAATTTATTATTATTATTATTATTGCATTTAAGATTGAATTATGATAGAGCTATTCCCTATTTTTTTTTTTTGAGCATAGGGAATAGGCCATCAAATTAGTGAAAATAGTAAATTGTTAATTTAGAATTTTGCATTGTTTGAAAACTTTTTGTGATATAGTGTTTGTAGAAAATGCAGCAGTGAATATTAAAAATTTTTAATTTTTTTTGTGTTTTACTTATTGCTACAAGTATTTTGAACAAATTGTGACATTCCTATTGTTTTGTTTTTAATTTTAGTTTTGATTAAGTTTGTGTTGTCAACTATTTTAGAAAATAAAGAAACAGTTAACATAATTGATGTCTATAATGACTGCACATAGTTTAGTTGATAACCCATTTGTTGATAATACCCCTAAAATTATTAGTACAAGACAAACCACACAAGCAATGGAGTGAACTAGCCCTTACAGCAAAAAACTTATTAAAGATTTTTTTTTTTTTGACTGTATTGTGTTGTTTAGTCTTTGTTTGTTTTTAAATCATATTATAATTGAAACTGCTTTGTAATTATATTGTGAAATCTTTTGTTTTAGTTTAGTTTAGTTTTTGTTTTGTGATTTTGTTTTTTTGGTTTTATATTTTTGTTGTTTTGTTTTGTTCCTTTGGTTTTTTTTTTTTTGTTATGCTACTAAAATGATGAGTTTCGAAGACTTAGATGGAATGATTATGAGTCACGGGGTGGTATAAGAGACTGTCCAAAGGATCCCTCACTTTGCCTCACAATCATCTCCAAGGACACGGAAAGCGGAACCCTGAAGGGACGGGCAGGCTCTGAAACCCCAAGGAACACAGACTGGCCTGGCTGAGGTGGGATGTCGGCCAAGTGCTGTTCTCAGGTGTTTGCCAGCATGAACCTGAACAATGGAGATGGTCACAGCAGACTTCACCTGCTACAGAACTGCTTGTGATGAAATATTAGACACTAAAAATTATTTAAATTTTTGTGTTTGTAATTTTATCAAAATTATAGGTTGTGATTTTTTCTTGTTTAGCTCTAGTTATTTTTATTACGTTTTACAATTTAATTATACACTGATCCATAAGCTATGGCCTACTGCTATAGGTATGAACCCTACTCAGGTGAAGCAATGTTACTTCATCAGGATTTAATAGAAATTTTAGAAAAGATCAAAAAGATGGACAGAAAATTTTGGTAACTGTTCATCACAAAGTAAAAGAAATTTTTTTTTTGTTTTGTTTTTGATTTTAGTTTTGATTGGCTTTGTTTTATTGGCAACTTTATTTTTTATGAATTACAAAGTGATGAAACAGGTAAAATGATTAACTTTAGTTATGAATGCACACAATTTAATTTAAGTATTTCCTCTTATACACATGTTCAAAGATGTTAACACAAGACAGACCGTGTAAGTAAGCCATAGTTATAGATTTTAAATAGATTCTAGTTAAAGATAAAAGATTTTGAACTTTATTTTGTATTTTGATTTTGTATTTTGATTTTGTTTTAATTATTTGTTTTAATCTTTTGTTTGTTTGAATTTGATTTGCTGTTATTTGTTTTGATTAATTAACATGTTATTTGTTTTATTAAGTTTAAAATTGTTTGAATTTTTGATTTAATTTTAATGAATTAATATAATTATTGATTAATTTAATATGTTATTTGTTTTTATTAATTGAGTTTAAATTGTGAGAATTTTAAATTAATACAATTGTTATAATTGTGATGATATTTGTTTTAATTAATGGAGTTTAAAATTTTGTTTTAAATTGTGAAAATTTTGAATTAATATAATTGTTATAATTATGAGATTAATTAACATTGAGTAATGATTAGTGCCCACCTTTTTGTTTCTTTTTCCTGCTATTTCTTTTTTCCCTACTGTCCTGTCTTCTACTTTTCCTGGGATATATTGCCAACGAGAGATGATGGAGTCCTGAAGACATCATATCAACATTATGAATCCTGCTGCCAGACGTCAATCGTGAGCCACGGGGTGGTGTGAGAGTCGGCCCGAAGACCCTCAATTTTGTCTCACGCTTTTCGTCATGGAGACTTTGGGGGGGGACGAGAGGGAAACCAAGAGCTGATGTAACTGCTACGAGAATTGCCATTCTGCCCAGGTGTGTTTGCTTGGGAACAGAGTTCCCGGGCATACATCCTGCTGAAGCAATGGTAGTCGCAGCACGCTACACTGCCCCTGCATTCTGGACCACCTGTGCCTGAGGTGTAGCAGCACAGCTTGCCCTGTTCTCCCCCTCCCTCGCATTGTGCATGGGCCTGGACTCCATCACGGGACTTCTCCCCCCTCTCCTTGTGCATTGGGCCTGGACTCACGAGATTTCTCCCCCACTCTGGAGAACTATATATTCTGCCTCAGAAGAGACCCCTTTTGAGGACCTCCCCACGGAAGACGAAGATCTATCAGCTCCACGAGGGTTCTGCAAAGACAAATCTATTAGCGGTGCGCTACGAGGATTTGCGAAGGCGGACCTATTGGACTGCTGCGAGGACTTTGTCTCTCTCTGTGAAGGCAAAGATCTATCAGCTCCACGAGGGTTCTGCAAAGACAAATCTATTAGCTGCGCGCTACGAGGATTTGTGAAGGCGGACCTATTGGACTGCTGTGAGGACTTCGTCTCTCTCTGTGGTAATTATATCCTATCTGTCCTATCTCTCTTTTCTCTTTTGCTTTTATCTATATCGCTTTCTTTCCTCAGTCTTTTTTCTTGTTATTGCATATCAGCTTTGGTAGGTACATTGATATTGAATAAAGTATACTGATTTTGGTTAAACAGCATTTTTGGCCTCCTTTGTACTCTAAGAAACTAAATACGAACTTAGTTCACTTTGAACGGGTCGTAACACCAGGCAAGGAAACATAATACAGCAACTCTAACCACTCTATGCAAGGGTTAGTACTTCAAAGGGTGAGAGCAGGAGGATTCTCACCATGTGCTTGCTGACTATAGGCTGAGGAAGTTTTCACAGAATCACAAAATGGTTTGGGTTGAAAGGAGCCTTAAGGACCATCTAGTTCCAACTCCCTCTCACCTTCCACTAGACCAGGTGAATTTGACAGTCATTTGTGTTAGCTGTGATTGCACAAATTATTAAACCAGCTAGGTGGTGCTAGGTCAGTATAAACCTAATTGCCGCTCCAAGTTTTGGAGCTTCCCAAGGCACCCCCTCAGCTGTGCTCCCCCCAGTGCTTCACCAAATAACTCTAGGCCAGAAAGGAGGGGATTTTATTGCCTCTCCCCACCTACTGCTGATGTGGGGTCAGTCCCTGAAACAGGACCTGGGGAAGGAGGGCTGGTGGCATCCAGATGGTTCAAGGGAGCAAAGTCACACCCATGGCTTCATGGGAGTCACAGAACCAAGAATTTGTCAGCATGGAAGATACCGTGTGTCTGGAAAAGCAACATTCCTGTAACAGGGTGCCAACTTTCACACATTAATTTCCCATGTGGACTTGACATGGCATGATGCCAATATCAGCTCCCAGGTGGCTGCACTGAGCCCTCTCCTTGCACCTCTCCCCAGACAGGGGCTCCCTTCCTCTTCCAGCCAATGCTGAAACCTGCCTTACATAAAAATAACCTTCAGGGTTTAGTTTCCTGCCAGTCAGGTCAGTCCCTCAAGATGAGAGCTCCTGTTGGCAAAGAATTTGTGAACCAGGGAAGAGAAGTTGAAGGCTAGAAATAATATGAATGTAATAACATAAATCTGCTGCTTAAATGCTTTCTTCTGTGGCTAAAAAGATGGTAGTTAACATGTTATTGCACCTGTGCAGCAACACCCCTGAAAATACACAGAATCAAATTGCTGAATACTATCAAATCATGAAACTTCATCTTTCAAGAGATCAAGACATTTAAAGGAGTGCAAAGAACATTTTATTTTACCTTTGACACTATGCCATTTATGCCATTAACATTGATGAGTTGTTGGCACCCTGGCTAGTAGTTACCTTTTTAGCTGGAATAGCTGCCAGGGAATCCAACTGCTTTCCAAATATCCTGAAGGAAGATAAATTTGCATGCACATTAGTGTGTTCAATGAATTCCCTGTTCCAGAATGAGTCATCAGCAGTGTCATCTGTGAGCATGGAAGCAAGAAAACAGCACCTGTTTAATCCATTGGTGGATGATGTAGAAAGTATATCTTTATTAGATAGTCATGCATCATATTAAACATCCATATTTCAGCCTCCTCCTCTGCTCCAATGTGAACTGCTTCAATGTGCAACTTTACCAGCAGCAGAGCTCATTCGCTGAGAGAGTTCCAGGCTGGCATCTGAGGCAGACCAGTTTGCCAGTTTTAACTGGTACATTTAAAAGTTAATGCTGCCGTGGTCTGATATCAGAAAAACCAAATGAATACGTAAGATTGTTATACATGACAGTTCTCCAATATTCCATTTTAAGGATTTATTGGAAAAAATGGCAAAATGAAATGCAAAATGAGACAGAGTCCACAACCAAAATGACAGGTTTGAGCCTGGGATCAGAGCTGGGTGAACCTGGAAACACGGCCTCACCGGACCACTGTTCCCCCTACAGTTCATGCCAGTGCCTTCCCAGAGCTGTATTTTATTTAAAAAGTTTTTCTCCTTGAGGCAGTCCATTGTCCAGTTCAGTTTTGGAAATGCAGACAGGGTTTTCTTTATTTCTGTGGGTGTGTTGAAACGGGTTCTGGGGCGAGTGTCCAGTTCTGATTGAATTTTCTTGGTTGAAACTCAGGCGTGGATGTCCTTGATGGCTGGTCGGGATGTTTATCTGGGCGTGATGGCTGGGTCGTTATTGCTGTTGTTTTGGTCTCTGGTCTGTTGGTCCTCCCTCTATTGTCACCTTTGTGCCATCATTAATGCTTTGGTTTGAGAATGGCATTTCTCCTATCCACCCAACCGTGAATAGATTTGCTGCAGGGTGTGGGGGGCGCACTGAGGAATACATTTAACTTACTTAATTTTGATACCTATACCTAAGGCTGCTGAAAAACATTAATTAATATGACTTATTTATAACAAGATATTATATTAATATCCACAATAATAAAATATTATATTAATATCCACACATTATATTTATTGTTCATGGCAGTGACTAGGACTCTCAAAATGGAATAGAAATTCAGTGTTTCAGGAATCATGTCTAAGTGGGCTCTCAAGTAACCTAGATCTGCTCTTGTTCCTTGAAAATGTTGCCTGACTCGGAGTGCCTGACAACTTGTTTTAATTTGTTTAGATGGGTTTATTTTTTCCTGCTTTCTGCAAGAAAAGTCTTCCCTCCTATAGGTGGAGCTGGTGAAGGTCCCAGGAAGGCAGTGGACAAGTGGCAGTCTTCTACATCAGCTGGAATTGTGAAGGAATTAGTGAGAACAATGGGAACCTATAAAGTTCTTTTAAAGGCCTAATTTTGTGGAGGGAAAAGGGAGCCAGCCAAAGACAATCTGGCAATGAAGCATTGATGGACTGCAGGTGCTAAGCTGATCTGGGGAATTTTGGAGGACAAAGATCCATTCAGCCAGTCATCTACTCCTTCCCTCTGGCTATGCACTTCACCTATCAGCACACCTCTGGCATGGTTTATAGGTTTATACTGACCTAGCACCACCTAGCTGGTTTAATAATTTGTGCATCCACCTCATTTAAAACAGATTACATACTTGGAAACGGGAGATGTGAATTGACGAAGGCATTAATTTTTGCCGTGAACTGCATTTTTTCTGAAAAATATCACTCTATCTGTTTTCCACTCTCTCTTTGTCTTCAGTCAATTACTAACCAAGTCCCACTGAGAAGAAACAAGATTTTATCATGAAAAGCAGCAGTCACAAGCAGTCACAACAAGACCTGCCTTGGAAATGGACAGATGCTGCCAAATCAAGAAAAAGAAAAATAAATTGTTACCATTAGGCTTGAGACAAAAGGCTATACTGTGGCTACAAACTCTCCACATGATGGGAAATATTTGAAAGCCTTAAGGACCATCTAGTTCCAACTCCCTCTCACCCTCCACTAGACCAGGTGAATTTGACAGTCAAAGATTTCTTTGAATCTTTACACAGATGTAGACTGTCTGTTTACACTAGAGATCTTTGAAGTGTGAAGATCCAGACAACCTCATTTACCACTTTTTCTTAAACTGAAGTGATCTGGAACTGACTGAACCCTCCTTACAATTTTTGGAATTTCTTCTCTCAGTAGTGTGATGTTACTCCATCAATGCCATCCTTTTCTGTTGCAGGACTATTTCTCAGTGTGCACATATCATTTCCAGTGAGCCCAGGTTATGTGCTTTCCAACACCACTTTCTGTCTCCTCTTTCCAGGCCTTTAGTATGAAGCATAATACATTGCATAAGGAGGAATCCAAAACCCATGACCTGCAGCACGAGGAGACACCAACCCAGCTTTCCAACTGCTCATCTTTCCCATTCCTTTCCAGTCCAACACTGTTCATTGGGTGATAAGCATCATAAAATAAAAGTATTCCCAAATGAGTGTGACAGATAGCACTAAGATGATCATGTTTGCTTAAAGCCTTCATTGGTCTGTGTTATAAATGACAATTTCTCCAATATTTTCAATTAAGACATTTATTGGAAAAAACCCACAAAGTGAGAAATCAAGAAACAGCCACAATCAATCTGACAGCTCTGACCCCAGGTATCAGCTCTGGGTGAACCGAAAATTAGGACACAGTCTCACTGGGCTGCTGACCCTGCCCTGGTTCACACCAGCCATCTCTCAAGGGCCAATTTTATAGAGAATTTGTGCCTTCAGGCTAGGTTATTATCCAGTTCTTTCTTTAAATATGTAGATGGGCTTTCAGTCCACCCGGTGTGAATGTAGAATAGAATTCTGGTAAATCTGGTTTCATCTCTGAGATGAGATCTCTCACCTCTGAGACAGATTCATCTGAATCGGCCCATTAATTATTCCTGAAGTTCTCGCCATGCAAACATGTCTCGGTTTCTGGTTTCTCAGAATTCCAGGAAGGTGGAGTGATTGGATTTTCTGTCGGCTGTGGAATGAATGACTCTGATGGGCGCTTGTGTTTGCTGTCTGGGTGTTGGTTCCTGTGTCCGGTGTTATCAGCTTTTCCCCGGTAGCATCCACCTCACATTGATGTGGAGATGCGTTCCTTATTGTTCTATCAAAGGAAGGCTGGCATGCCAGCTGCTGGCCCGCCCTCATACTGATCTCTGTACAAGGGGGTATCTCTGGATACACTTTATTTCATACAGAAATAACGTTTCTTAATAAGAAAACTCAAATTAAACCATATATTTATAACATTCTGGACATTTTTTAATCATCAGTCATTTTCAGAAAGCAAAATCTGTTGTTGCATTTGTCTTGTTGTTCTTCCATTCTCTCACATATTCATGAGGAAATACATCCATTGCTCAAGGCAAGGCAGGCCTCGGGGCAAAACAAATCTTTGACAAGTTGTAGTACCATGGATGTTTCAAACAGAAAGAGAGTAGGTTTGGATAAGATAATTGCAAAAAAAATCTTTGCTGTGAGGGTGGTGAGACACTGGAACAGGTTGTTCAGAGAAGTTGTGGGTGCCCCATGCCCGCAAGAATTCAAGACCAGGCTGGATGAAGCTCTGAGCAACCTGGTCTAGTGGAAGATACACCTGCCCATGGCAGAGGAGTTGTAACGTGATGACCTCTAAAGTACCTTCAACCCAAACCATTCTACGATTCTGCATTCAAATATTACAGCAAACATAAGATAAATATCCAGGAACAGCAAACAGTGAATGACAGCCGTAGAGATCCAAGCAAAACTCCAGAGCACTCAGCATGGAAGTGCCTGAGGTAGCTCAGCACCAGCTGGAAGAGCTTATGACACAGCAGCATGTGGAGACATGGGTTCAGATCCTGTGAGCAGGCTGGATATGGGGTGCCATGCTGGCCTCCAGGATCCAGAGCAAAAGGAGCTGTCCTGTATGGCATGGAGGTGCTCACACAGCTACCTCCCACATGGTTTCACCAGTGATGTGGGGGCTTTGAAACCAGTGTCAGCCACTGTTGGCTCATGTCCAGAGCTGTGTATGCCACATGACAAATGACCCTGATGCTGCTTTCCTCAGATGCACAGATTGGAAAGAGGGTAGAAAGCACCAAGTCACCTGAATGACCTTGCAAGGGATAATTAAACTTTTCCATGACTTATGCCTCGAATCCTGTTATCAGTTTTGGGCCTCACATTACAAGACATTGAGGTGCTAGAGCATTTCCAGAGAAGGGAAGAGAGGAGGAAAGGTCTGGAGCACAAGTCTGATGAGGACAGCTGAGGGAACTTCGTTGTTTAGTCTGCAAGTGTTCAAAAACCTGTGCATGTGGTGCCTGAGAGCAGTGTTGGTGATGAACATGTGGTGGTGGTGGTGGGTTGAAAGTTAGAATTTATGGTCTTGGATGTCCTTTCCAACCTTAACAATTCTTTCTATGATTCTATCTCATGCTTTTACCTACTCATCCCAAAAGGATAGGAAACAGGATTTCTCACTCACTAACAAACATCTTGGTTGTGGGCATAAAAAACATTCTGGCAAGGGGCTCTCTCCAGGATAATGTATGATAATGAATACATTTTCACGGATAGGCCCTCACTCTGCTATACCAACCAAAAAGTCACTGGTTTCAGAAAGTTAGGACATCAGGTGATATCCTGGCTGCATGAAATGAAAATTTTACAACAGAAATATCCCCAATAAAAAGTTTCTTAACTTAACAGTGACATATATGGAAACAAAATCCCCCCTAAATGTGGTCTGTAATCAGTCTGCCCTGTTTCTTCAAACCCAGGATATTGCAAACATACTGATAGGGATGATATACTGACAAATGGCTTGTGCTTGTGTGTCTTTTTAGGCCCCAGGCAATCATCTGGGAAACCACAAGATTTTAATGAGTCTGCCCCAGAGACATTAGATTTTATGGAAACAGATTAAAAGAATTTTACATAACAACTTAATCATGCAGTATAATGACAAAATAATTTTAAAAAATGCTATACAGATAAGACATGGGAAATTCCAGCCCCAGCAATATGAAATGCATGGAAATGATAATCAGGTGAATACAGAATGAAAATAAAAACAAATGTGAAAGAAGAAAGGCAGATATTTAAAACAGGGATTATAAGATTATTAAAAGACTAGGGCAGTTACATATAAGAGAAAAAACTCTCATGTAATATTTTTCAAGAAAGTTTTTGTCACCTTATTTTTTAACTTCTGCATGAACATAGAGGGAAAGGTTAAGGAGTACAGCTTGGTTCCAGATCTCTGCATGGTCTTAAGGAGGACTTTAAAATGTCTGTTGTCAATGTGAGGAATGCCAAAATTATATTCACTGGTTTGTGGAAAACCTCATTATGAGGGCCACCTCACTCTAGATTGCAGGGCAAAAAAGGCTGCAAATAAAGATAAAAATGAAGGTGAACCTGGGGCTTTGAGAAAGACAAACTCTTCTTATCACATATCCCAAGACCAGAAAAATAAATGAAGCATAGACTGCATACTGCACCACTGGGATCTGAACTTCCAAACCCTGTCAGTTTTGTGGGTGAAGATCAGTTTTGAGGCACATAGTGTTGAAGACAGTATGGGACCCCAAGAAGAGTCGTTGATGTAGTACTCAAATCTGCTGAATGCTGCCTTCAAAAGATCATGTGAAGCTGCTCCTTGGGGTTTGCTGCAGCTCCTGTGTCAGGCCTGACATTCACACAGGGATTTTCCAGATACTGTGGAGCATTTCAAATAGTGCCTAAATACATTTGATTGCCCAAACTGCAGTCTTAGCCTGCAAGTTCAATCCCACCTGAGGAGGCAAGGCATTGCATTATCTCTACCTCATACCAGATGATCCAAAGCTATAAAACCAATAGATTCATGAGACACTCTGATAGTGCTTTGCATGACACAATTCCTAGGAAAGTTTAACTAGGAACAGATGCAACAGATCCAGTTATGCTAGCACTATGCATAGAAAGAGGCAATACCAGGTCCTAAATCCCTTAGCAAAGAGACCTAAACTCAGGTGTGGCGGTGCATGCCCCCACCTTTTCCAGGTCACACTGCCATCTGAGAAATGCTCATTAGACCTTGGCAAACAGTACCTGGGCTCAGCTCTTCTTGAGCTTATTAGAAACAGACTGCTCCCAGGAGCTGCTGCTGTCTAACAAGCTCCTGTATTCTTTATGAGCTGTCTTGGAAATTATTTTTCTTCCTTGAATAGCAGAAACATCCCTGTGTTCACACTTCCAAAGAAAGTGTTAACCCAAACTGTGGCCAGGGTGAAACACTGTCATGACTAAAGCCCACTGTCTTGCGACTCAATAATCAGTGGTCCAAAAGCAGACCCTTGGAGCTCTCCTGGGCCCCAGCAGGCTGTGACCAGCAATCTCCTTCTGACTAGGGCCTCTCAGAGCCAAAAAACTCCCATAAACATTTCTCCCATGTTTGCTGTACTCATAGAATTGCTGGATAACAACAAATCCTATTCCTCAGGGCCCAGCCCTTGGACCACAAAGGCATCCAAAGTGAGTATTTCCCTACCTTTGAGGAAATTTTTTTCACAAGTATCTTCCTTGCACAGAGTCTTTCTCTCTGTGTGCATGCATGTGCATGTTACAGCAAATCTGGGAGAAATGCTGCTTTCTTAGCTGTTTAAGTATCTTAGATATCCAGGATAGGCCTGTAAGTAAGGTCAAGTCATAAGTTATAACCTGAGTTAAATGCTGCTAAGTGTTTGTTCTTTTGCTAAATTGCTAAGTTTAACTTTGAAGTTATAAGTTAGGTTAAACACTGTTAAGAGTTATTCCTCTGTTAAATTGTAAAGATTAAATTATAAATTAAGTTTAAGGTATAAATTAAGGTTAAGTCATAAGTTAAGCCTAATTATTGTTCAATGCTGTTAAGATTTTAGGCCATATTCCTTTTTATCCTCGCCCTCACTCTCCTTTTGTCTCTCACACACACACACATACATATAGACAGTTCTTGGTTAATTTCTGTTTTGATTGGTTGGATTTTGTTTGGTTTTGTTGTTGTTTCTTTTCCCTTGCTGTGCCTTTAACTGTCCAGTAAGTAGTAGAATGAATCTTGCCAATGAACTTTGTCATGCTATTGCTCAATCTTAAATCTGGTTTTCACTGATACTCTTGCTGGTGATTCTTTAAGTGATTTCAAACAGTCATGTGTAACAACAAGTAAGCTAAATGACCACATGGTCTCTTGGACAGCATAAATACCCTTCCAAAAGTAACCCTGAAAAGAACTTGCTGCTTGTATTTGCATCACTCATTCCCCATGACAGTCCCATTGTGGTGACAACCCTGTGTGGCAAGGTTGGAGACAGTCAGAAGCATCACCGACTCTGAAGGCAATATGCAGGTGAGGCAAGACACAGCATCATGTGGGGGTAGCTCCAGTTACTCTGATCTCTTGTTATATCATCCGTTGCTAAGGGAATAGCTTTCGTGCTTCATGTAGGTTTGCAGCCATCAAGACCTGCAATTTATGAGACAGAAAATCACTGTGGGAATACATGTCTTGACCTGCCTTTTATCTGTGCCAGGGAATGGATTTTTCCTGCCATACTGGCCTGTCAGAGAGGAATTGTTCTTTGGTATGGAGCTGGGGAAGCAGAAAACTATTACCCTCTCCTTATGCATCCAAGGGGGCTCCTAGTGCCAGAAAAAGAAGCTGTAGCCATGTGAAACAAAGCTGTGGTGCAACTTAAGTTTACTCTGCTGACAGAAATGTATTCCAAGGATTAACTCTGATCTGGCAGGCTTTGTTCTGGATCAGAACCAGCACAGACTGTACTGTGCTGTCTCTAGGTCAAATCAGGTGTCATCTGACTGCACTAAGTCCTTACAGTATCTCACCATGGCAGTCAAGCCAAGATCACATCTTCCCTCTCCTGTATTGTCTGCTCTGTGTGTCCTCCTTCTCCTTCTCCTTCTCCTTCTCCTTCTCCTTCTCCTTCTCCTTCTCCTTCTCCTTCTCCTTCTCCTTCTCCTTCTCCTTCTCCTTCTCCTTCTCCTTCTCCTTCTCCTTCTCCTTCTCCTTCTCCTTCTCCTTCCCCTTCCCCTTCCCCTTCCCCTTCCCCTTCTCCTTCTCATCCAGCAATGAAAAGGGGAACATGCCAGGAACCAGCATGTTCAGGCCATATGGCCATGCTGGCAAGAAGAGAGAGGACAAGGTTGCAATTGTCCACATTTAGCTTGGCTGACATTGGCAGGCAACCACACACCAACTTGGTGCATGTGCTTGGTTGGGCACATATAAAAACATATCTGTTGCCTAAAGTCTGTTATGAATCTTGCCTAATTGAATTTAAATTTATTCAGGACTCAAACCATGTTTTGATTCAAATCTGTGTTGTAACATGACTCAGAAGCACACAGACCTTGTACAGAGGGTTAGGAAAGCACAACCCCCTCCCTTCAGTCACGCAGTCCCTGACTTTTTTTTTGCTGGGACATCCTGCAGGATCTCAGGTACATCTTCAGGGATGGGAACACACTTCTATCATGGACTGAAAAACTCACTGAACCTCCTGCAAAGGAAGCTAAAAACTTAATTCCTTGTCACATGGGGCTGAACTGACAACACTCAAATTGGAAACTCAAATATGCCATAGATCTCTTATGACACCCTCATTCCAGGAATGATCTGGCGACTCTCTTTTCTTAGACCTTCTTTTGCTCCAGGATGTCCAGAGTTTGGCTTGCTCTAAATTCAAAGCTAAGGGCATCACACTTAAGCTTGTCACCAACAAGACCATGTGCCTGTAACATGGGATCCCCCACTGTGCTGGGCTGACATTCATACCAAAAGGGCAAAGGTTCTTTCTTCTCCTTTTGCTCTGCATTATGGGCCCATCGTGTCATGGTCAATAAACCATATTCCTCTCATGGACTGCAGACAGGAGATTTTTTGGCAGAAAAAATTCTGCCTAAACAAATGCCAGGATTAAAACAGAGTAATCGTGGACAATAGGCCAGTGCCTGCTTATGCAAAATGCCTTTGGCTCCAAAGTGAATTGCTGTCTAATTAATGTCAGCAGAATTAGCATGTGCATGGTTTGTATGTGGTCTGTGCCAAAGTTACAGTTGGCAAGAGCAGACTTTGCCAAGAGCAGCCTGCTGGCAAAGCCCCATATTTTCCACTGCCTAGAAGCCTATCTCCCCTCATTTCAGATACTCTCTTCCACCTGTGGTCTGCTCCAAACAGTTCAAAAGCCTCCAACCATGAGGCACATTAACCACTTCAGAGTCAGCCTCTGCATCCACCAGGAAAGAGCACTGAGTCTCTTACGCAATATCTAACCAGCACTCTAAGCGAGGGATGTTTTTTGTCCCCATTTCAGCCTGGAGCATGTATGCAAGATACAACTTGCGTTTTAAAGCCCAGAACTTTAACAAGACATTACCAAGATGAATCATTATTACTAAGTTATGTGATTACTTAACATTCTGTATACATAACTGGATGAAATGAACTCTCTCTCATGTCTTCTTTCTCCTTTGTCCAATCTCCCCAGCTATCTTCATCTACTGAAGCCAAGATCCTTTCAATACCTCCAGCTTGCCAGGGAGAGCTGCCCCAGCTTGCTATTTGAATTATAACACACCCTCTAAAAAAGTCTCTGGATCAGAATTCACCTAGGTGAGAATATCCCTTAAGTGTATAACAAGAAAAGCACAGTTGGATGAGTAATTTATTCCATTCAGACTGAAATGGAAAAATCTACTTCGGTCCTACTCTCAGTTTTCTCCTTCTGTATTTGCACAGACTGCAGCAGGTCTGTTTTCAGGACTTGGAGATGAACTGAAGGCTCTGGGCTAGCTTCCCTGTTGAGGTGCTGGCTCAGGGACTCCACCTGGGATTCACAAGCAGTTGTTCTCTTACTGTTAACAGAAACTTGGGAGACTTGCAGCCCAGGGCTGCACAGGTGGAAAGGGCATTGGGGTTTGGAACTAGATGATACTTAAAGTCCCCTTAAATCCAAAAAATTCCACTACTCTATGTGGGAGGGAGACTGTTTATAAGATCATGTAGTGCAGGGGACTGGCTTCAAACTGAAAGAGGGCAGGTTTAGATTACATATTAAGAGAAAAATCTTTATTGTGAGGGTGGTGAGTCTGGCAGACGTTGCTCAGAGAAGTTGTGGATGTCCCATTCCTCAAGTGTTTAAGGCCATGTTGGGTGGGGCTCTGAGCAACCTGGTCTGGTGGAAGACTTCCTTGCCCACAATAGGGGATTGGACAAAGATGATCTTTAAGGTCCCTTCCAACCCAAACCATTCTATGATTCTTCTTCTTGTAGCCTTATCTGAAGGGCTGTTTTCCAGTGGGGTGATGTTCAGATGATCAAAACTTGACTGTAAAATGTAAGATTGAGATTAGCCCCAAGACACAGCACAATTTTTGGAAAGAAGGGGAAATTCCTGACACTTGGAGGAAGACCGCCAGGAACCAGGTGCCTCCCAGGGGAGGAAACAGAAGGATCTCAGCACAGCAAGAAAGTAGAGATCTCCAGATTTTTATTCAGGTGAGGAATTGTAGTGGTGCAATTTTTCACAACAAAGAAAAGTGGAGGTAAGCTGCATCCCTCTGTCTCTCCATGCAGCACCAAGTAACAAGAAGCAAGGATGGCCACAGGATATGGAGCAGCTGTTTCTTGTCCTGCCTTGATCTATCTGTGGCTGTAGGATCTCTGGCAAATTTTTTACTAGGTGCAAATGCAGCACCTTCCACGGAGGAACATGGATCCTAGCAAACTTGTCAATCTACTAAGGAGACAATAAATTTGGCAGATATAATCTCAAATAGCATAGAACAGAGAAGGAAGCCTCTGCCAGGGCAGGGACCTTTGCTTCTTCTTCAGCAAAACCAACCAATTTCAGTTTGCTTCCTGTGTGGGGAGGAAAGACTGTGCAAGAAAATACAACACAGGAGAAAGTGTCAGCCTAGCCACATGTAAACCAGACAGGCTTTCTTGTCCCCCTGACATGCCTATCTCCAGCTATCCTAGAAATATGTTCATTTTTCCTTTGCAGATGGCATGTTTGTATACTGGACACAAATGGACACAGAATATAAATGGTGTCAGCTCCAAATGCATGGTGTATGCAAACAACCACATTACAAGAGTTGTATGCTCACAATACTGCTGCCCTCCCACCAGTGGTGGCAAGTAGAATACCTTCCTTTTTCTATAGGAGGGACAGAAAGTGCATGGAAACAAAGTCCATGGTCCCTGTAATACCTACTTAGAAGGTTTGAAGAAAACATGAGATTTGTGCAGAGTTTTGCAGAAAGAATTGTGGCACCCCTCATGTAATCCTCTATGATATCACCCTTCTAGAAGAAGCACAACCCAAGCTGTCTTTCTGTATGTTCAGGTGCAGCTGAAAGTGGGAACTTGGCTCAGGACTTCCTGAGGCAAGGGAGGAGGACTTTTCCCCAAACATTGATTCTCAATGAATTTCCATCTCTGCTTCTTAATGTGCTTTTTGTGCACTCTTGATTCCCACCAGTCATTCACCCCGGGGGCAATCACTTGAGAGTTGCCACTCTATTAAATGTGAATTGAATTAGGCAGGAGGCAATTATCTATGTTGGAAGTTTCCCAGGGTATCGGAGCTGAGATCCTCAGCAATATCTGATGAGATATTTACAGACCACAAGCAATGCAGTCATTATTTAAAATTATGCTGTTTCCCACACTGCTCCTTAATACGTTTTTGGGATACTAGGCTCCAGAGTAAGTCAGAGAAATAAGTTAAATCACACTTCTCTATCACAAAGCAATAGAATTCTCCTTTGAGATCTCTTTGAGTGTAGGTCTGCTGCTACAGCTTTTTTACTCTCAGGTGACTGGAAAACAATACTTTAACATGAGCCATGTTTTGTGTGCAAATTGAGCACTGACATTGCTGAGTCCATGGGAAGGGTCCATCATTAGTGCA
Source organism: Acrocephalus scirpaceus scirpaceus (assembly GCA_910950805.1). Taxonomy (NCBI): domain Eukaryota; kingdom Metazoa; phylum Chordata; class Aves; order Passeriformes; family Sylviidae; genus Acrocephalus; species Acrocephalus scirpaceus. The sequence goes on along the minus strand of OU383776.1, from coordinate 19,935,529 downwards.
GGTACTGATGATGGATATTCCTGCCCTACCCTGACCTGTGATATCTTACAATATTCATAGAATCACAGAATGTTCTGAGTTGGAAGGCACCCACAAGGATCACCAAGTTCAACTCCTATTGTTAATGTCAGACTGATTATGAGCCAACACTGTGCTCCCATTGTAAACTGGGCAAACGACATGTTGGTCTATGTTAGGACTTCTGTGGCAGGTAGAGCAAGGGAGTTACAATCTCCACTGCTGGGTCTCCAGTTCAACAACGCTACCAAGAAACTGGAGAAGAAGTAGAGAAGGGCTACTGACACCAGAAGACGGAACACATGTCCTAGAAACAGAGTCTGGGGAGCTAGAATTGGTTAGTCTGGTGAAGAGGAGTCTGAAGGGGAGATCTAATAGGAGCCAACAAATTGTTGAACTACAGTGGTGGAGTTGTTCTCAGCAGGCGCAGTTGTTATAAGAAGGAGTAAAAAAATGAATTCTGGGAGGTCTATAGTGGACTTGAGGAAAAACTCTTCAGCTGGTGTTGCAAAAGCATAACTAGAGGTCCAACACGGGATGCAAAAATAGTCAATGATTGTAGATCGATTCACATTCAAAAGAGCCAGTGGGATTCACGAATCACACAATTTATTAAATGCAACATATCAGGGGTTTTTGGTTTGCTGGTGATAGTGCAGAATAATTACACATAGCACGAACAGTACAGTTGCAATCACAAGCTTAATATCCCATGTCAACATTCACACAACTGAAGACACATAGCTGACCAAAAGGTGTCCCTTCAAGGGAAGGTGAAGAGAACAAACCTGTCAATTTGTCCCTGCAATTTCATGTCTGTTTCTCATCCCCTGGTTAGATGCAGCATTGAGGTTGTTAACCATTAACCTTGTTAACCATTATTGTGCAAAGGGCTGTGGTTGGGGCTGTGGTCAAATCTTCCATTTTCTGTAGGCACGTTGTACAGAATATTTCTTGATAGGAGGCGTATTTGATATTTTTGGGTGGGGGTGGAAGAACGAGACCACACAGCCAATGCCTCACTCCATGATCTTGTGCATCAATGCCATGGTGACACAAACCACAAGACCTCCCTCTGCTTTCCATGCTTTCACCTGTGGGTTCCACAGCATATTGAGCTTTACATTTTCTACACTATTTTACACTTAAAACAGCTGGGATGGAGGACCAGCCCTGGGTCTGATCACCAGAGTTATCTCCATTGTCGAAGCTCTCCAGGACACAGGTAAATCAAAGTCATGTTAACTGGCCAGCCTTCTAAACTTTTGGGGAGAGCCCACCTAGTCAGAGCAGGAGATTGAAGTGCAGATCTCTGAAGATGTCTTCAGACAAAGCTTCTGGGGCACAGTCTTCCAATCAATTTTGAAAAGTTTTTGTGTGGGCACAGAGAGGCTCAGTGAATTGTTCTATTTGAAAAATAAGCCAGAAAATTATGATCTGTTTCTGGAAGATACACTCTAGAAGTTCCTATGCCAGCCTGAGAGCTTTGATGAGTACTCAGTGGCAAACAGTCTCTGGATTGCCACCACTACCAACAAAATGTGTACAGGACCATTGGTAATCTAAAACAACCTCTGCTTCATAGTTATTTGTATTTTGGGACTAACACAGTTTGCTGGCTTCCTAACTGAGGCAGATTCATGCCTATGATGCATACAAATGAAAGATGGCAGCCTGCAAAACCTAGGTCAGGAACCAGTTGCAGCCAAATCATCTTTGACTTACTGGTTGTCAGACCCAGTTCAGAACTTGTAATGAGCCTCATATGCAACTGCATGTAGGAGAACAAAAGTGCCACCTCACCTTATGATAAGAATTCAATGTAAGCAATTTCATAGGCAACAGACTGCCTTCTAATCAAGTCAGTTATGAAAAACTTTGTGGGCAGAGGAGGCAAGATTTGAATCTCAACGGAACTTCACAGTGAGTTTTGGTACAAAAGAAAGATAAATACTGAAATGTGCATTTGCTTCCACAAAGAAAAATTTAAGGCTGCAGAGCGTTTCTAAGAAAAGCATGACAGGACAAGCAGAGAAAGGGGTCCTGGGTTAGCTGTGTGTTGCACAGTAAAAGAGGTGATGCAGGCCAGCTGTGGGATGATTAGTAAAAAATGTGCTTTTCTCTTATTCATCTCTTCTTCCAACACACTAAGCTCTTCTGGCTGGTTTGCTGTCATATAAAAATTCTTTGTTTAGTTTTGTTTAGCTTGACTGACACTGCAGTTCTTGAGAATCAATTACCAGTGGGTGTGATAATGTTCTCTCCTGTTCATGATAGTGCAGTACTTCAGGAAACAAAAAGATGACAACCTCTACATCACTCATCTGCATGGATCACACTGGGAACAGGTAATAGAGAGGGCAATTCCAGGAAAAGAAGGCTTTTCCTGGAAAGTTCTTTGCAGTGGAGCAGGACAGTGGGGAGAGTTGAGCTCCCCTATGAAGGCTGTGCTGTAGGTCTTACAGTGAATCTGGCTCCATCTAGAATATCACCAAGGTACAAAATGTTGTTTCTGGTCTCACACTTTCTTCAGCTTAAGCCAGTTTCTCTTCTTTTTTTTCCTCCTTTTGAATAATTGCGTTGCCTAACCCAGGAATAGTCAATAATTTTTAAGTGTTGTGGATTCATGGTGAATGAGTGGGTTACAAATATCTATACAGATGGGACAGACTGAAAACACACAATCAACACACAATCATTGCAGCTCCCCGCAATTTCCTAAGCTGTAATATCTTGGTTGCTTCTATTTACATGCACATAGTTGAGAGTGAACCAAGACAGAAAGAGAGAATCAGCAAATCCAAATTGTCATCATATCCCACATCTGCTACCAGACCAAAAGCATAAGCCAACAGCAGAAAAACTGCACTATAAGCCACTTTGCTCAAAACAGCAAAGCCATTAATAGCGCCTCCAGAAATACTTCTCCAAGCTGGATTCCCAAGAAAAAAGTGTCTGAAGCAGGGAAAGAGGAACAAAAGTCAGTGGTGAGCAAATGTTGCCTCACAAGTTCAGCAAAGCTTTTGTATGGCAACTCCCATTCTGACTGCACTTTCAAGGAACTTGACAAGGATCAAGGACTCAGCACAAAGCTGGAAGGATTCATCAGACACTGGGTTGATGGGGAACTATATCACTAGGATGTGTGAGCACTTCCTTCAATTGGTCAAATCCTGTATGGGATTCCATCAGTGGTAACCACAAAGGGTTTCAGTCCCAATCCAGGCAGTCCAGGTATCCTGTATTGCCTACTGGTTTTCAAAGAGGTGCTTCTATCTTTTATCCCATGCTCCTCATTCTTGAGGGAATTTCCCTCATCTTCTGACATCCTTTCTGTGTTTAAACCATCATGTTTCAGACTGATCCTCAGGGTCTCACTTCCTTCTTCTGCCCCCTGGCTCTTCATCCAGCTACAGTTCTTGTCTGGCTGACTATAACCACTATGAACTAGCATGTGTCCTCAAGTGAGGCACAGGGGAGTCCATGTCCACAATTAGGTCACTTTTCTCTATTATGACAACAAAGAGGAGGAGGTGGGGGAGCAATGCATAAAACAATATAAAACTATTCTAGGAGAACAGGCTCTGGAGGAATCCCAACGCCTCCTCATTTGTAGAGCCAACATCTAACGGTGCAGTCAGTCACTGCTCTTATTTAACTTGCTTTTCAGCCAAATATGTTTTTCTTAGGAAATGGGAAGCCTTTGCAAAATGCTTAACTACTCCCACATCTCTGAATCTCAGTGCAGAGGGAGCCAAGTGATGCACTCCAGGGACAGTCACTAGGAAAACCATAATCTGCTGGCTTGCATGTCAGGGTCTTAGAGCCACCTACTAAACCCTGCTGGAAAGAGAAGCCTTGCCTCAAACACTGACAAGGCTAGAAGACACAACATGAGTCATCTCATAGCTGTCTCTAATACAGGGTCTGTATGTCACATTTAGTTTCTACAAGACACTGAAACCATAGCAACTGATAGATAAAAGATGCTGAGACCCAAAGCCTTATGGGAAAACCCTGGTCTTATGGGAAAGGCAAAAAATAAAAAGAGAGATCAAGTAAGAAAAAAAAGGAAAAATGGAAGGTGAAGGGGAGGATAGTGTTGAGGAATATATTTGACACAGGTTGGTCCATGTGCAAGCTGCAGGTTGAGCTCTGGAGAGCAGAAGCCAGAGGCTGAGCCTCAAGCAAGAGGGTGTGAACAGATGGCCCTTTGCATAACAAAGGGCACAGGGACCTGCAGCCTGGGCAGGGCACTGGGCATTCAGAGACACACCAGGAGCCAATGACTCCAGGCTTTCCCCACACTTAGACAGTGAGGGTATAAAAACCCAGGGATTTCTCTGTTGGGTTCCATCAGAGGCAACAGCTCAAGCCATTATTCTGTTGTTGCACCATGATTAAATTATTTTAAGGATCAAGGTGTCTGAAACTCTGGTTCTGTGGGAAGCCTGGGATCTAGCCAGTAAGCAAACCCAGTCCAACTGTGTGAATCTGGGGCATGTAGCTGGGAAGGGGCCTCACCTCAAGGGGTGCGAGTGTGATGGCCAGAGTGGCTCCTGGATGGCCCTGCAGGGAAGTTTCCTTAACAACAATTGTCATCCTGCATCAGAAAAATAGAATGGACTATTTTTGTTGGAAGGGACCTACAGCAATCATCAACTTGGCGCACCTCTGCATCCAGATTGTTGATAAATACATTGAACTGGCCCTGGAATTGATCCCTGAAGAAAGCCACTGGTGACTGATTGCCAGCCAGATGAGGCCACATTCATTACCACTCTTTGAGCCCTGCCTTTAGCCAGTTCTTCTCCCAGCACATCATCAACCTGCATATCCCACAGCTGGACACTTGTGAGGGACAGTATCAAAAGCCTTCCTAAAATCCAGAAAAGCTACATCCACTCAGTGAGCGATCTCATCATAGAAGGATATCAAATTAGTTAAACAGGACATTCCCTTGGTGTACCCCATGGACTGTACCTGATGACTGCTTTTTTCTTTAAAATCCTCACTGAACCATGGCAACAACTGTCACACAGTAACTAACTATAAGCATTGTTGTGTTCCCCATTACAGAACTTTTCTTCTTGTTAGAGACTTAAAAAGCCTTGTGGCCAAATTACCCTTTGAGCTGTGTGTTTGTGGGACACACCTGAACGTGTTGCAAAATCCCTAGAGCAGGAAATCACAAGTTTCATGCCTTGGGCAGAAAGACTGAGCACCCTGGAGTTGCATCCAGGAATGGGAAAAGAAGTGTAGAATAAAATAACCACACCACTCCCCCAGTAAAAGTATTTTTCTGTTATAAGTGCAGCTGAGAAATAGATGAGAAATAAAATGCACCTGGCTTTTATATCCTGGTAACTTCAGTCCTGTAATACTTACCATGCATTACTGTAAGTAGGATCTAAATTAAAGGTTTATATTACGCCAGCTGCACACCACTCACACCATCGGGAGAAACGACCCATGAGAGCAGCCTATGAACTCCACAGCTCCAAGCCCCTCAGATGAGCATCATAGCATTGCTCAGATAAAGAACCAGCCCTGGAAGAAAATCACCTTCTTTCCCCACTCTGGGGCTTTGAGCTCACTTTAACCTCCCCAGAGAGCTGGCCCCTTCCCAGCAGGATCTCGGCAGCACCCTGATGACTTGTGTTTGCCTCATATCTGGAGAGCATCCATGTGATTCACCCACAGTTCCTCCAGGGCCTTGCAGCTTTGATCGTTGTTCTCATTGCTCATTTTTGTTTTCTCACAAAAGAGAAGATAACAAAGATGACTGACAACATGCAAGAAGAGGAGTCTGCTCCATAGTCACCAAGTGCCAAGGGTACAGACCCAGGCATATAACAGGACTGTCTGGTGGGCAGCAGGTGCAATGTTGTGCTGGGATCCTACACTACCCAGCTTCCATGAGCAAACTCTACTCCCTGGAACAGTGCACTTTTTCCCTCAAAACCAGAGAAACCAACATAATTGACCTTCTTAGAAATGAGTAACAGCACAGAATGACAGACATTTTATCAGCTGACTTACAGCAATGAGTCAAGTTTAGGCGTTTGGACCATGAAAAACCAGAAGGCTTTAGCCTCTTTTTTCCTTTTCCTTTTTTTGGTAATATATACATTTCTACACATCGAAAATAAGCAAGAACTGAGTTTCAGCAGTCAGCAGCTGAATATGGAGGGGACTGAGTCTAACCAGATGGAGTTTTATGCAGAATAACTTGCTTAGCCAAAACAGGCCTTTCTCTCTCAACCTTTTGTGCTGATCTTATTTTAAACAAAAAACTTTTCAAAACAAAGATTGTTTTCCAAGTTTAAAAAAATTGAAAATAATTTACATATATATTTATCTCAACTCTGGGATCCTGTTATCACAGGTTACCACTTCCAATCCTTGGAGACTGTCAGTTTAACTGTCATGCTTACTAATATCCCCTCAACAGGGTCATAATACTATTTAATTTCTCTATCCAGACAGACATGTTTATAGAATCTGTAGGAATTCTTCACTCCTACTCTATCGGCCCTTCTCCCATTTTTGCCCACAATGGGCCAAGTGCTTCAAAGGTATCAGGGGAGCAGAGATGCTCTACAGCGAAGGCAGTGCACACACTCACACTGCATGATCACATAGCCCTGGTCTCCTAGGGAAATGTCTTGGTTTTAAAAGACAGTTGTCTGCAAGGGAAAACTAGAGCTTCCCTTGGAATGGAGAATGTCACCCTCCTCCTCTCCAAATCATTATAATTTTGCAATTAGGGACTTTCAGGCAAAGGTATGGGAATAAGAGTAACAGTTTTTTAATAGGAATAAAAAAAAGAAAGCAAAATACAAATGCAGTCGTACAAAGGCAAGCAAGCAAACAAAACAAAAGTCCTGGAAAACTCCTGACAGAGTCAGGGATATGACCTGACACCCTGTTGATAAGGGTGTTGGAAGCAGTCCGAATAAATCCTAGATGAGGTTCTGTGGAGTACAGATAATGGAGTAGGAAAAGTCCAGTGGTGGCGAGATGGATCCAGTCTTCCTCTGGTGGAAAAACCAGATGCTTGCTTTTCCTGAGTCTCAGTTTTTATCCAGGTAGGAACAGTTGGCTTCCTCCACATTGGATAGGGCATCTCACAATGGGATGGTGTAATGTGTCATGTCACTGGTGAGCCTTAATGGCCCATTATCAGAAGATATCTCCCTGGAGGATGGACAGGTGGTGAAGGAGATAAGAAACACTGCCACACCTGGTTTTAACAGCTGGCCCATTATCAGAAGGCATCTGCCCCCTCCCCCCTGGAGTTACAAGAGATAAAGAAATACCTGCTTTTACAGCAGATGAAATAGAATACAAATATTTGAGTTACCTAACCCAAGACAGGAAACCAGACAGAAGTAGATAGCTATCTCATTTTATGTCTCCAAGAGTAAAATTATCCCCTGCAGGAGAGAAGACTCCTTGTGTGGGTAGATTTTCCCGCCTGCAGAGCACTCATATGCTAAAAACAAGAGAAGAAGAGTACCATGTGAGCTCTGGATCCAAGCCAGATATGAAGTTTGTTTTGAAGATGAGAGCTGGTTTGCACACAGATCACTCTGGAAGATTTTTCCTGGGTTTCCTTTGAAGAAGCTAAACAAAACTTCATAGAAAAAATGGTGAAAATTTTCTGCTAATCTACGTGGTGTACAGCTGATGAGACAGGGTACAGAGCTATTCTACAACACAAACTGTTCCTGAGAGATATCACTCTGTCCCCTTCATGGGATATCTGTGATGCCAGAAAGGAAAAAAATAGGAGATCAAAACTACAAGCAAGGACATACACCATGAAAGAAGACCCCCACACACTCTTCAGTCATTTCCTTGTTCATGTTTCCTCCTGTCTTTGAAGTGGGGTTTCTAAGGGATGTGCTTCATGATACTCCCAAATGTGCATGAGGGAAGGTGCAAGAGAGAAAGGATGCAAAAAGAGATGAAACATGTTAAAGGAGAAGCCTCTTCCTGAGCATTGTCACACCTTTCAAGGAGTTGTACACAAATGGCCCGAGACTTTTAACTGCTGGGAATAGAGTCCCACTCCAGAGAGATATATATTTGCAAAAAGGGTCAAAGATAGAAGAAAATATGCCCAAGCGGTGCCAACTGGCACCACCTGAAATACAGGTACATGATAAACAGCCTGGAGAAAAAGTCTTAAAGTATTTTTCTGAAAATCAAAACTGAACTCAAATGGGAGAGGCCATGTACTGTCTTATTGTATTCTTATTTTGCTGTTCAAGTTCTAGAAAAAATAATATTGGATACACCATTCTCACAAGCAGTGCATCTCCAGGCCAGTTGATTGATGACAGAATCTTGAAAATCAACAAAAAATTAATTGGGATCTTACTCTACTTCTGATGCTGTCAGTTCTGGTGACAACTACAACATGGCTAAGCAGAAAACGAAAAAGAAAGAATGATCCAAAGTGGTGGAAAAGTGATACATTTGAAAAGAAAATATTTACAAAGAGTATGCAGGATTCAAGTTCCAAATTCTTGAGGAATCTAAAGATGAGACTCTCATTTTTTGTTGTGAATCAGATAAGGCATATGATCATATTACAACAGAGGTACCAAAAAAATGTAGATCTTGTTGTTCCAGTCATAGTAGTTGTTTTTAATTTCAGTTGTTACATGGAAGCTGACAGTGAATTTGGCAGAATACAAACTACTTTACCTTATGAAAAATTTGACTCAATACCAGCTACAGTTCCTCTCCCCACCACAGTGAATCCCATTTCCATTCTGCTAATAACAAAGGAGTTGATCCCACAGATATTTGAAACTGGACAATATGCTCTTAAACAGGTAGGGACAATAGGTATCATTTAATCCCTCATGATGACTGAAACAGGTAGAACTGACAACACAAGTTGGTGTTTCTACAGTTGAACTGACCTGTTCACCATTCCTACACACACCCTATGTGGGATGGGGAGCATGGCTATAGGAGCAAACCTTTGCCCGCTTGAGATGAACAAAAAGAGATGCCGCTGGTACTATAGGGACTGGATTGAGGCTCCTAAATAGTATATGTGCTGATGTACTTGTGCACAAATTGAGTGTAACCACAAGTGACTCAAGGAATGTGGAACAGCCAGTGTGGTCCTCTCTGTTAGCATTAGGGACTAACCAACGGCTTGGGTCTGATACACAATCTCAATGGAGAAAATCAGGGAAGGTGGCCAGCAGTTGACTGTAGATCAACTGCTTTTGCTATTGTAGTGTTCTTGCAATAGTCGAAGGCAATGTTTCACTTAGCTTTAGCTGCATCCAAGCTCATCTTGTCACTGATAGTCACTTTGTACATAAAATCTTGGAGTATAAACACACAATTTGAAAGGTTTCATAAACTGTGTTCAGCATGTGAGCAGGAATGCTTAATAAAAACCAAGAGATGACTGTTGAGAGATATTAGATGTTTAGCTAAAATAAGTAAGTTTCAAATATAATGAGTCACAGGGTCATAGTGTTGTGTGATTTAGTGTGTTGTTTGCTTAGGTTTACTTGCTTAGAATGAGTAGCTGAACTTGCTGAAGCCTTGATCTGCAAGCTGTGGACTTTCACCTAGAAAAGTCTGTGGCTAAGAGTTCATTTTCTTAGTAATTTTCCTAGTAACTGGTATAGTGCTGTGTTTTGCCTTTAGTAAAAGAAGAACATTGATGACACACTGATGTTTTAGTTGTTGGTAAGTAATGTTTATCCTAAACCCAGGACTTTTTTCATTTCCAGTTTTCTGCCAGTGAGCAGGTACCTTAGAAGCACAAACCAGGGCATCACCTAAAGGAGATCTGCCAAGCTCATGCGATGCCCCAGTCAAGGCCATGGCATGGTACATGTGGAGCAAAGGCTGGAACAGGTAAGCACCAGGGGATGGAAACTCATCTGAGTCTGTCCCTCTGTCTACCTCCACCATGGAAAAGTCCCTGGTCACCTCTGTGCAGTGCAATTCATATGGAGGTAGACTTCAATAGGAGGGGAAGAGGATGGAGGAGGGAAAATTTTAATAGATTTTCCCAAGGTTTGGCTGAAATGGCTGAGTGATTGCACTGGCTGGGAGGTGAGGAAACACTGAGGACCCTCTCAGAGAGGAAGGTTCAGGCACAGCAGGAAGGGAAGCCTGGTCAAGGTCAGAGACACTGGAGAGAGAGAAAGGGGAGCAGGTGGAGGAACAGAGCTGGGAGGGTACATGAGACAGCACACAGGCTGTGTCCCTGAACTCCTGCCATAGCTTTTTCTTCCACTGACCACCTCCTGGAGTAAATTTCTCAAGGGAAGGGAGCGGTTCCCACATGTTTAGGGCATAGGTGACCATAAAGCTGTGTCACCTTGGCTCAGGAAAAGGTTCTCTCATTACCCCTGCTCCCTTTGTATGTTACTTTCCTCCCAGGGGCTGACAGAGCTGCAAATATTTCCTACTCAAAAATGAAAGGAAGAAGCCATGAAGAGACCAAGCCCCAAAGGGAAATAATAAACAAACCCATGACAGCATCATTTCTTTGATAAAATGCTGGGAAGATTTTATGAAAGTGCTTCAGAGAAATGTGGCTGGCTGCTGGCCTGGAGCAAGAGCTCCCAGATTCCTTGTGCCCCCAAATTCACAGCTTGCTTTATCAAGGCTAGTCCTTCACCCTGCCACCATCCCTCACAACTGTAAATGGTGTTGGGCAGGGGGGAGCTCTGCTTGGACAGAGGCAGAAGGAGAGCAGAGGGAAAAGCACTGAAGGGGAGGAAGAGTGCCTTAATGAAAGAGAGGAACAGGACAAAACCTGGAAGACAAATTAGTCTAAGAGACACCGAAATGCAGAAGAGGCACATAAAAGGGCTGAGTGGAGAAGAGGTCATGGGAAAGGAAAATACCAAGCCACTTAACTAAAATGATTGAATAGCAAATGCTGTGTACAGGCTGTCTCCTTCAGTGCACGACATTATCTTCTTCAGCATATACCTTCTCCCTGCCTGCCCAGGGGCAGGGTGGTGCTGCTCTCTCTCTCACTCTCTCTACTTTAAAGATACCCAAAGGCCCATGCCCAGACCAGCAAAGGGTCTCAGGCGTGGGAAAGCTCTGCGTTGCCACTCCTGGCTTCCAGACACCTGGCATGCACACTGTAGGAGGCACACAAGTGCCCTATGGCACAAATAGGGAGATCCACCCTTCCAAAAACCAATTCCCATCTCCTGAGACCAAGGGCAGTCCTTGAGATTTTCCATCCTATGTTATTATTCCCTTGGTTAGACATACAAAATATATAATTTTTTCCCTGGTTTGACAGTTCAGGATAGGCCCAAGAGCCCCGGTTTTAAGTTAATGGTTTCATTCTGGCCACTTTCACTGAGCGTGGAATTCAAGGTTTAAAAGTCACTGAACTGAAATCAAACAGAACTATTGCTGCTGTCACTCCTTCAGAGTAATGGTCTGCCTTGTTTTGCTGCTTTTTGTCACCAGGATTTTCCTGCTAGTAATCCCAGTCCTAAAGCATGGAGGGTGGAAGACTACATTACCCACACCTTGCACTGCAGGCAATCAGGATCACACAGCCCTTCATATAGCCCCTCTTAGTTTATGAATCTCAGAAGGGCTGGTACAAAAGCCAGCTTCCTCTGGCTGAGGATCCTGGTTGTGGAGTCTTTATCACTGCAGGTGTTCCAGAACCATCTGGACACAATCCTGTGAATGGGCTGTAGGATAACCCTGCTTGAGCAGAGACGTCGGACCAGATTACCCAGCCCGTGGTGGTCCCTCCCAACTTTACTGATCTTGGACTCAGTAATGCTCTTTGTCACTCTTGCACTGTCCTCATCTTATGCTGCAGAGCTCAGATAGCTTCTGCATCTGCCCCCTCTGATGGGTTTTTGAACACTCTTACACAGTCATCCTTACACCCTCCCCAGAGGGTCCCCCTATAAACCGACAAACATGCTGGAGCAGCAGCATTGCTGTTCCTAGAGTTCAAGGAGTAGCTGAGCTAGGATTTATTGGATTGTGGCTCTCCTGTGGACCTGTATGTCTGTCCCACTGGCTCAGAGGAAGTTTATCAGCATGGCTTCTCCTCTCCCATCATAGTCTTTCCTCCTGGAAGGCCAATAGAGCTGTAAATATTTCCTGAGTGAGCACAAAGTAAATGTGCTCAGACTCAGACAGGCAGCTATTTGTCTGGAGATTACCTAAAGCAATGCAGCAACAAAGGGAAAGCTAAAGGGCAACAGAAACTCTGCCCTTCTGTGCTGGGTGGAGTTCAGAGGTTCCAAGAGAGCCCAGAAGGCTTAAGTGAAAATGTAATTGTTTCTGGGTCCAAGCTGGCACCAATCAAATCACAAAACACAGCTATTACAAGTTGTCCCTGTGACTCATACCTGAGAGGTGAGGGTTATCCAGATATTAGCCTTTAGCATTAGTGCTCTGGGTTTGTGGCTCCTGGCCAGGGACAGGGTACAGTCTTAATAAGAGCCTGTCATGTGAAATGACCTGTTTGTGTGACTGACACCTGAGTGTGCTCAGTTCAGATAGGACAAGGAAACCATCTCTTTGAGTCAAACTACATTTCTTTCAGCTCCAGTATCCCAGGCTGAGCCTTAGCTGCTATGTATGTCAAGGAACATCCACATGGGACCATTTACCACTGAGAACAGCCAGAAACCTCACATCTGAGGTATTCCCTGACAGGTTCTTCAGGAAGGTGTTCCTCTACTTCCAAATACAATTTTAAAAAGCTGAAGATCTCCTGGGACAAGCTAAACCTGCCTGGCAGGAAAGTTGCCTTCTAGTGAGAAAATTAAAAAAAAAAAGAACTATTAATTATGAGACAACATCAGTGTTTCTTCTTCGGATAGTGAATGAGATTGCCCCTCCCCCTATAAACCGACAAACTCCTTTCAGTTACTATGTAAATGCAGTGTTACTCCAGCTCCTCAAGAGAGCTGGTTTCAGTGAAGCCTCACAAACCAAACCAAGAGTGTTCGGAAGCTCAAAAGGCACCCCATCTGTGTGGTTTTTGCTGCTCTCTGTTGAAGCACTCCTAAAGAGGGTAGGGAGGTGTAAGTGGCTGTTGTTGGTGACTGAGTGCAGGGGCAGGCAGACCTTTCATCTGTTCCCTATGCCACTCCTATGCTTCTGTGGAAATGGGTGCACTACCACAAAGGCAGTGGAACTATAGAGACCTGTTGAGTTTCTGCCTCTGCCCAGGCCATAGTTTCCAGGGGGGAATTCCACTCCAGTTCAGTGATCTCCAGGACTTGATCCCATTGTGCACACATAGGACTCTTATAGCTATCTTCATGGGGTTTGGACATGTGACTTGGGGCCTGCAGGAGATTTCAGTCCCTCTCAAGTGGCAGCTAAAGCCAGGCAGGATGACCCAGGGCATCTCAAATAGTTCCTGACCCCTGCACCTAGGCAGTGGTTGAGCCCACAGTCAGCACAGTCAATGAAGAAATTCAGTTCTCTTTTTCAGGTGGACTCGGGGGAAGTTCCTGTTGTCACTTGCCAGTCAGAGCAGAGTTGTGGGCTCTCAGACTTCTCTCAGCTGCTCTTTGTCGCTCTTGCACTGTCCTCGTCTTATGCTGCAGAGCTCAGATAGCTTCTGCATCTGCCCCCTCTGATGGGTTTTTGAACACTCTTACACAGTCATCCTTACACCCTCCCCAGAGGGTCCCCGGAGGTCCCCAGAGACAACACAAACATCTTCTCAGTGTTCCACCATTCTTGTCTGGAGTGTGGAGACACCATTTACTCTCTCCTGTGTCTGGAAGGACAACTATCATCCTAGTATTAGGAACATTCATCCCTGTGGCATGTTTCTTAAGTTCAGCTGTTCATCAGGGTAGGCACAGGGCTGGGCTGCAGTGTCTGATGTCTGCTCAGCATTTGGAGTGCATAGACTGTGAAGGCAACAGACACAGAGAGAGCTTTGGCAATGTGTCACTTTGTGGCCCTGTTGCTCAGAGATAAAAGAGACTGTCTTATCTTGTGCTTCCACCAGGGACAGAGTGATGAATTTAAAGAACTAGTGGAGTTCCAGACACTGAGAAGTGAGTAAATGCAGAATGTCCCAAATTGGATGAGAGTAGATCCTGTCCACAGATGTATAGCTATGCTATACACACTACTGTTCAAGGAGCAAAAAGATTTTTAGGACAACAAGGCCTGACCAGAGCCCCAACTCTCTCTCTATCCCACCCAATTCTTGGACATTATATACACACTTCATGTGATTAATATTACAGGACTCAGGGACATGTTTTCCCTCCTGAAGGTGGTTAAATGGGAGCACATTGGAAGTTCTAATGTATAATGAATTATACTTGAGTCTCACATCTTATATCCAGACTGTATATTTTTGGCCCTCACCAGAGTAACACATGAGGGGGACCAAGTCATATCCCAATACCCAGGCAACTGTTGTGGGAATGCATGGCACAGGCTGCTGGGCAAGCAGGAGAAGCAGGTAAGATATCCTTAGCTGTCCTGGAGGCGGGAGGAAGGTCTCATCCGAAAGGCCAGGCCGGTTACCTCCATTCAAAAGGAGCCTGTTGCCTCTTGTGCCAACAGCTGCAAAGCCAGGTGTCTCACAGCCATGCAGGTCCCATGAGCCAGCTAGTCTGGGCCAGACTCATGGACTGAGATGCAGATGATTTGTGTCAGTGCTTTAATTTAAAGATTTTATGCAAGCAAGAAAAAGAAGTCAAAGACACTTCCATTTGAGACAAAGTGTAGAGGAGTGACGGGCATTTTAGAGAAAGTTTCTCAGATCCCAAAAGGTTTAATTCAGCTGTTTCCTGGCCAGCAGCAGAAATTAATTGAATGCAAGTGGATATCCTGGGGAGGAGGGGAGAGCAAGAGATTCAGTAAATGGAAACTGGGCAAATTCCCTGAAAAGGGCTAAGGCAATTGGTGATCCTGCAACCAAAAAAAACACCATTTCAGGCAGCATATTTCTTATCTTTTCAGAGGTGTATCCTCTGAAAAGGTTTCTCTGGTTAGAAATCTTTAGCCTGAGAGCATGTTGTCCTTGTTGTCTTCCTCCCATTTACTTATTTCCTCTTCCTCACCTCGGTGTAGGTGATGGAAGAAGGGAAGGCAGCAAGCAGATGATCTGTCAATGCTCATCTGCTTTGGTACATGTGAAAACCTGCCCTGGTACAGCCCCAGAAGATCTGCCTGGAGGTGTTCAGCAAATGCAACCAGCTCCTGCATCCCCAGCACCCACCACTGCCAAGTGGAGAGCTGAAACTCAGTTTGAGATGGAAGGGTTGCAGAAAGGGAGACTGTGCTATTCTCCCATCCCCACAGCAGTGCCAAGCAGCCTTTGATTCATGTTCCCACAAGGTAAAACAGGGTTTGGAAGAAATCAGCACTGCAGCTGCCATTTTACAGATGGAATAGAGAAAAAGAGATCTGGAAGAACTTCCCAAGATATACCAAAAATGTCAAAGAACCTGCACTGATCATCTTAGACCAGGCAAGAACCTAGAGGAATTGGATACATGGCCACTTTCATCTTGCATTTTCAATTTCATAGGGTTTAAGGTCAGAAGGGAGAAATCCTGTCAACTTGACCTCCTGTAATGGAGAAGTCTGGGAATTTCCTCCAGTGAGACTTGCAGTTTAACTGAAAGAACTTTTTGCAAGACAGCCAGTCTTAATTTGAAAACCCCACACAATAGAGAATCCATAGCACCTTTTAACATTTTGTTCCAACAACAAATTACTCTCCTTGTCAAGCATGAATAGTTTAAATTGTAGATTTATTTCTTCCTACAAAACATATTTCAATAGCTTGACAGCTGGAGTTCATCTGACCTAAAATCCGGATTACTATATTTGGCCAGATGAGTCTTACCTCTCCAATGAAGCACTACATTGGATACAGTGTGATTCATTGCCTTTGAAATTTAGGTATGGACAGAAGGGGGAAGAAAAAAAGTTTGGATTTGCTTGGGTCTGCCGGGTCAATAACACCCAGAAAATCTCTCAAGGCAGCTAAATTGAAAACAAGCAGAACCACAACTCGCAGCAATTTAAGGGTGTTGTTGCCAGGGAAAACACCTTTCTTTCCTCACAGTCTAATAACACTTCTGGAACTCTTGAGATCTGGTGTGTCAAACTGTGTAGTGCACTGGCCTCCTTCCATGGGTAGTAGAGAGCAAAGACAGAATCATATCTCCCATAGACCAGACCCTTCTGGGGCTATGTTCTCAAAGCTCCCCATCCACTGACGGCAGGCAATGCCTGCCCCTTTTCTCATGTTGATGGATCTACTCAGCAGTGCTTGATGCTTCTCCAACAGCAAAGCCCAAGCTTAATGCAGTGGTGAAGAGAGAAAATTTAACCTGAAACAGATATGACATTTTATTGCCATTTTAATAATAACATACATCACTGAGGCACAAGGAAGGCAGGGATATAGTAAAAGTTGATTACTACCTGCCAGGCAAAAGCAAGAGTGGTCTGGTACGTAATGTAACAACAACAACAAAAACCACAAACAAACAAAAGGAAAACCAAACAAACCATAACCCACACTACGTCTTGAATCAAAAGTATTAAGATCTGCAGCAAGAATTTTCTTGTATTGCTCAAAACAGTTGAAGATACAAAGTGGTGGAAGAGTAGAAAAAGAGATAGTCCTGAAGAGAAATGAGAATTGAATTCTGCAGATATGTTTGTTGATCACAGCAATATACAAGGCTGCTACATAGAGTTTGAGGGATAAACTTTCATGTTAGAAATGGAAAAAACAATGTGCTGTCCATACACAAAGCAAATCACACAAACCTGGGAAATTTCTTTCCAAAAGCCATTTGATTCCTAGCTGGTGAATTGCAGGAAACCACATTCATCCAGACCTCACTGAATTCCTCAGTATGGCACCATGTGGGAACTGAGGAGTTATTTTAGGCAGCACGATTAACACAGGAAAATACAGCAGTATACACAGCAGCCAAAGAGCAACAAGAATTTTGTTTATAGGTAAGTTTCTTGTCTAACTCTGTGAGCACTGTGTTCAGGTCTGTTGTATGTTTCCTTGCCTGATGTAGCTACAGGAAAAACCAAATTGACCTGTGTAATATGCTAGGTGGGGCTGGACAGTAGATGAAGGCAGAGTAGGATTGCACATCCAGAACTATGTGAAGTGAACAAATAGTAAGGGAATTTAAATTGTACAAAGGGTGAAGGGCAAATACCCAGTGACTCTTTTGCTTTAAGATGTCTGACAGCAGGACAATCTCACCCCCAGCCTATACCTTGATCCCTATACTGAGCACAGCTACTCCATCTCCTCCATATGCTTCTAAATCACACCCAAAAGGGAAAGGAATAAAAAACAAATGGAGCATGTAGATGTACTACCTGAAAGGGTTAATTCCCCTTTGCTCAGGCTGAAGAGGAAAAGGGCTTGAGGAAGCTATTGCTATAGATGACTTCCTTTTCATGGTGAAGTTTGCTGACAGCTGCTTAAAAATACAACCAACACTAGAATTTTGGAGTGTGGGTATTGACATTTTATTTTTTTAAAAAGGAAAAAATAAGAATACATCCTTTTAGTGACTGGAAATGTATACAAAGATACATTTTTCAATTAATTGATGCATTAAAGAAATAGGCTTTGAACAATTTTCTCTAATGCATGCAACTTACAAATTCTTTCACAACCAATAATGCTTTCTTCAAATACTTTGTAATAGTATGGCACTGGGAGAGCCAGAGATCCCCTGAGATGCCAGTACTGCTAGTACAGGAGGTGTCTGACCTCAGTCCCTCAACCATGAGTACCAGGGATATCCCAGTTATTCTGCAAGGTAGAAAAGGAGGTGCTCCAAAAACCACAATGCCATAATCCAAGACTATCCCAGGAAAACCCAAAATTATCTCGAAGCTGGCAGAGAATTGGCAGTTCCCATACATCTCTTAAATGAACTCATCCCAACCTTGGTATTTAGTAACAGCTTTAAAGAGTATATTTATATATGAATGTACTGAAATTAATAAAAAAACCCCCACCCAACAAACACCATTGTAAAATTTACAAGAACACACACAACTTAAGCAACACTGTGTTTCTAGTGGATCTTGGCTAAACTGCTTGCAGTTTATATACAAAGCTGATTAATTAGAAAGGCTGTTTCTGGGAGCCAAGCTTTCTGTCTAGGTTAGCCCTGGTTAGAATAAGGATTTCCTACGTCATCTTCTAGGAGTTGGCAATACTAAAATTTTTGATTGTAACACCAGGGTGTACTTGTTTGTGAAAATTTTGTCTTGATATTAAATGAAAATTAAATGCATTGTTACTCTCTGCACTGACATTATGGATCAGCTGACTGAGACAATATCTAGGAATTCATAAGAGATATAAAAGTTTGGCTAATAAAAATCCTCTAGACTAGTTAATTCCTGGTGTCAAGGTACTGACTTTAAAGCAACATCAAGCAGAATTTGACCCACAGAATCACAGGCAAATTTCCTCCAGGATGTAGGAGTTTCCAATCCATGCCAGCAAAACAATTTAAGTTTTGCATGATCCCCATTCTACAGATTGGAACACTGGTTTGAAGGGAAGCAGTTTGGCCAAGGTCACAGGCAATGTCAGCAACATAGCTCCAAAGAGCTTCAAATTCCTGAACACCTGATTTGTGTTGGACAACAATGCCCACTTCTCTCCTGACTCCTACAGTCCTCAATCCCCTTCTGTTAGGAAAAGATTACATGATACTGCATTTGGAGGAATGCTCACAGGGAAATGTCAAAAGCAAATGTGTTAGGGATATACAAAAAAGAAAAAAAAATACTACAATATCTCAAGACAGGTAAAAGTTCTTCCTGTTGTTCTTGGAGCTCTTCTTAACTTCTCGTTTTTGCCAGCTGCAGTCCTGAGTAATGAATACCTGCCAGATCTGGGCAGCAGTTTCCTCAGACCCTCTCCTTGTGCTTCACATTAGCCAGCTTGACTGTTTCCTGCTCAGAGGCAGGTGGAGAAGGCTCATCATGACATCCAATTGTCAGCTGATAGACAATCACTCCCGCAACTGCCCCAAGGAAAGGAGCAACAATTGGAACCCACCACCAGTGGGATGGCTTGCCAACCCTGGAAAACAAAAAGAAAGTGTTCAAGGTAAGAACTGCAACCTAAGCATTAGGATATTTGCACTTGGATCTTGAGCAATGCAAGATGTGACCCTCTGCAGCCATCACCACCCATTTGCACAAGACAATAGCACCTGCAAGTCTGTAGAGCTTCCAAGGCAGACGTTGCCACACACAAACACTTTAATCCCAGTGACAAGCAATTCAGTACAGCTACTTCCAGGACTTTCAAGACTGTCTCTTCACCAAGAAAAGAGAGAAGCATTTGCTGTGCTTACACTAGACATTTTCAATTCCCTCCCACTGTTGCAGGAAAGCAACTCTTGATAACATGGGTCTCCTAATTGTCTCCAAAAATAACAAACACTTCCCATTTTCTACCATTAAAAAATCATGATGTGCTCATGTTCAAGGTACAACTGAAATTCTCGTGGATGCTCCTACGTTTCCTCTTTGATAGCAAAGTTATGTTATTTGCTCTCACCATTGGAAGCTGCCCAGCTTCCATGATTTCTTAAGAAGTCAAAAAGCAGACAGTGTCTTTTAGTGACATTTAGACAATCCAAAGATACCTCTGCCTGCCAAGATTCTTTATAGTGCCAGAGCTACCATCTATTTTGCCAGAACTACCATCTATTTGGACTTATAATGTATTTCCCCTTGATGCACAAGGTTTTCATTGTCAAGCACTTACCGGAACACTTCAGTGCCCCAGCCAGCAATGGCTGTGAAGAGACGAGGCCCGAAGTCCCTGGCAGGGTTGACTGCATAGCCAGAGTTGAAGCCCATGGATGTTCCAATAACAAGGACAACAAAGCCAACTGTGAAAGCCTCCAGCCCGGTGGGAACGGGGTTGTTGTAGGGATCAACAATAGCCAAGACGCAAACAATCAGGGAGGCAGTGCCAATGAACTGGAGAAGGATGGGGAAGGAAAACAAGAATTTAATCCAGATTAGTCTTCTAACCAAGTTATTTAACTCCTCTGGGATGTAATTCTCATAAAAGGAAGAGGAGCATCAGGTCATCCCATGACACTATCAGATCACAGCAGCGTGGGAATAAAAGAGTAGAGCATGATCCTCTCGTGATATTATGGCAGCCCAGAATCTCAGTCAAGCTCACACCTTTTTCTCTACCCCCAGAAGAATTATGAATAGCCATTTTAGGCAAGCAGAAAAGCTGGAAACATCTTCCTAAACCTCCTTCTCCCATACCATGGCTGGGTAGAAGCTGTCCTGTTTGTGGTTGATGGCAACTTTAGGAGACAGTCACATTCAAGAGCAACCACCACCTCATACCCAGCTGACCTCTGGATTGTGCCACAACCACAGTAGTAGAATGAGAGTGAGGAAGAGCCATCATACCTCCCACTATGGCTCTTCAGGGACTACGAGCAAATGACATTCTTTTCTCTGGTGTCCTGACCACTGCTGTACTACTTGTACAATGCCTTGGCACTAGCCTTCTGGCTGTAAGGTCCTTTCTGACCCTGGTCTTCCTATGGGCCAGTGAGATACTTGTGTCAACTCCAAAAAACCTTTCTGGATATTTTATCTTTAAATTGCGATTCATTTACTAACTAAAGGTGAGGCCCAGAACCACCCAAAAGATTCCTCTTCAAATGCACTTTCATCCTCCCAGCACCCTCTTACCTGGTCAAAGAAGCCATTCACAACATTCAGATGCTCAGATGGGTAGGTGGCAAAAATACCTGCAGTGGCATTCTTTCCTACAACACTGAGCTGGTTATTGTCGAAAGCCCAGATAGCATCTAGAGGTAGGGAAGGAGAAAAAAAGAATCATTTGTTATAGAGCAAACACTCATTTGGAACACTTAGGGCATCACCCACCACAGCTTTTTACCAGTCAGGCTCAGAGGCAGATGGCGTTAGTCCCTGTTCCTAATAATTATTTGCCAGGCATAAAGAAAGAGAGACAAAAAGCAACTCTCCAACTCTCTCCTAAAGGTAACCAAACCCCTGGTATCAGTCTTGGTGTGAAAACATGACATAGTGATATGGATCAGCAAACAGGATTTGGGCTGTTCTTTTACTTTTCTTAATTACAACTCCCAAGGCTGTCTTTAGAGCAGCCAGCACCTTGCCTACTACTGTGTAGAAGCTGGATAACTACCTTAGAAGGGTCTATCTTTCCTTCATGGCGAGTGGAGACAAAACCAGACACCTCATGTAGCTTTTCTGTGGGTTAGGTAGTTGAAATGGGGTTAAATCCCTCCTGAAGAGGAGGCTTCAATCCACCAACTGGAAAGGTAATTGGTGTTGAACTGTAGCCCTGATGCTCAGTGAGAGGAATGTAGGTCTCCTTGCTTCCTCCTAAAGTGAAAAGCAGTTCCAGATAGTGCTGGGGTGGCAACTTCCTCCTCCAGCTGGAAATAACAGTGACCCAGATGCTTCACTCAGCTACAGGGACATCACTCGTATTGCAAAGGAAGCAAAGTCTGAGTCCAAATGTCACACGATATTAGAGGAAGAGCAAGGGTCAGCATAAAAATTCAGTTCTTGCCAATGAATAGCTCCCTATGATGATGAAAAGTACACAGGAGAAATAGAGGCATGAGGAACTGGATTTGTAGGGTGCTTTCCAAGGTATGGAATCACTCTGATAAAAGCAGCAAAATCTGCTAGAAGTCACATTATTTGGAAATTAACACAAGACAATTCAGTAGACATCACAGTGAAGACTTCATTTTTTTTTAAGCCAAGAATGAGGAAATTCTGGAACAGTGAACAGATATAAAACCTCCATCACTGCTAGTGTTTCACTGACTTTTCTGGAAGACCAGTAGATACAAAAGGGGCCATCCAGATGTCCAGTGTTCATTACTCAAGGGTAAAGACTTGCACTTTGACAATGCTGATTTGCCTTCAGGTTGCTCTGAGGAGGCTTGAACCCATCATCACAAGAATAGAAAAGACATACCAGAAACGCAGTAAGGAGGTTTCTTGGGTCTCTGCACTGCAAGAAAGTGCTCCTCTCTGATCTGGAAACTTTCCTTCCTATAGTGAGTCACAAACAGAGTAGTCTCACTTCAAAAACAACACAAGGTTTCCACACTTACCATAGTACAGCCCAAAGACTATGCCCGCTCCAAGGAAGGCCCCCAGGGTTTGCGCAAGGGCATAAATTGGTAGCTTGATCCAGGGCTCCCGGGCCAACAAGCACATGGCAAAAGTGACAGCTGGGTTCAGGTGTCCACCTGCAGGGAGGTTGGTGGTTAGTGTATTTTACAGGCAGAATGTAGGTCCCAGAGTTGTGCCAAGGGACACTAGCTTCCATACCGGTGCCACACAGGAAAAGTAGGCCTACACAACAGTTGACACAAGCGAAACTCAGCCTACACGGAGCTGCACGTACCTGATACCTGTCCTGCAATCAAAATGCCAAGCGTTACAGCGAAGCCAAAGGCCAGGTTGACAGTCAGGAAACCTCCATGAGTCCCTCTGCTGAGGATGATCTGTGCAACAGAGCCGCAGCCAAAGAGCTAGGAGGAGAAAAAGATTGAAATTACCCTCTCTGTTTCACATCAGGGCCAGTTGCTGACCAATGCCTACAATTGCTCCCCTTACACCTTCATAATCCACTCACAACTCAAAGCCTTCACAGCTTCTATCTTTGGTCAAAATATATATGTATTATCTCTGGAGATGGGAAGGAAGAAGAAAGGGCATAGACAAGTCTATCTCCTGGTAGGATGGACTGAAAACAGGGCCAAAATTAAAAGCAAGATAGATCTACAGCAGTCTAGAATTCTTTGTCCAAAATCCAAGTTTCAAGATGGCAGATGAGAAGGATGAGCCAGATATCATCCTGGTCTGAGATATTCACAGCACAACTATTCTGATGAGAGGTCTAGGTACCTTTGTGTTAAAAAGGCTAATAATTGTTTGACACAGTAGCACATAGATTGGTAGGGAACAATTCAGTTAATGCCTGGAAATATAGTCATGACTGAAGAAGGCAACATTCAGCCTGACATTCATGGAGCTCTCTTTTCAGGTGCCATCCAGAAAAGTCCACATTGAAGAAAGTGCACTAGCAGAGGCGGCCTTGGCTTTCTCTCCAAGATCAGAGTGCACCAAACTAAACACTCTGGCAGACAAGAGCTTTTCATTTTGGGTGATACAACTGTTTCCTAGTAACTCAGGGAGGTCTTGGTTAAAGATGTTTGCTCCAACTGGATAACCCTCCTCTTCCAAAGTGCTCCCAAAAGCCCTCATTCCTATGCTCACCCCTAACAACTTAAACCAGTTTCCCCTGGCATTTCAGTTCATCAGTCATCCAGCTGCAGGCTTTCTACCTTGGCAAGTCTTTCCACTATCCAACATGTAATTTAAAGAGCTCTAAACCTGGTCATCTGTAGGTTTTTGTCTTCCACTGGCTCCACCTGAACTGACCCTTGGTGTATTATCACTTGGAATTACCACATTGGCAGGTACAGAGAGGATCCTTAAACTAGGGAAGAGATTACAGCTTTTTCATGGGGTGCTTAAATCTAGATATCAAGGCTGGACTTATTTCTTCTGACCACATACCCATAACTACGTCCCCACAAAGACTTTCTACTTTCATGAACTCCATCATCCCAGAATTTACTCGATTACCTCGACACAGAGGTGGTATCAACTCCTACAGGACAAGCCACCAAATAGGTACCTAGGTGGCCAGGTTTGCTATCATCACGTCTTCAGCCAACACTAGATAGGCCCATTGAGCAACACACAATCCAAGTCAGAGGCAAAGACAAAATACATGTAACTCATCCCCTCTTACACCCTTGAAAACTGAAGAACTGCTAACGAAACAAAAGATGCAGTCAGCTTGCTTGGAAAGGCGCAGCCAGGTAGGCTGCAGGCTGATTCATGAGGTGGATGCTCTGTACATAGATGCCTGTGCCTCTTGACAAGGAACCAGGTGCCCAACACAAGGGCCTTGTGTAAAAACAGTAAAGGAACCTATTGAACTCGTTGGTGAGGGAGGGATGGACAGCACTGCTCTCTGCTGGGTGCAGTCAGAACAGCCCCTGAAATGTTCCCACTGACCTGGGAAACCATGGCAGAGGAGACTCAAGACAAAGGCAGAAAAGGTTATTTATTGACAGCAAACAGAAACAGCTATGCCCAAAACAAGGGAAGTACACCTCCAACTGAGCAAATAAGCACAGGCTAATGAACAGGATGAATCCTGTTTCTCCCTTTCTCCAAACAAGCCCACCAAGCTTTGGAGAGATTTCAGAGAGTGAATGGCCACAGTGTTTGCCTCTCAAAGGCCATACAGCACATCAGTCTGACCAGGGAAGGGACAAGCCCACAAAACCTGAGTTTGACAGAGTTGACCCCAGGTGATCCCCAGGGACGAAGGTATTTGTGTTATTCACTCTGTAAGAACTGGCAGTTCTGCAGGTGGATGGTGGTTGGCTCATTATCTACATACCTTTTGGTTGCAGAAACCACAGAGTAAAGTTTTCCCACCTCCACGATCACCCACAAAGGTCTTCCCTTAAGCTGGAGGAATGCCAGGTCTGCCATTCCTCTAGAGGTTATCTCAAAAGGTCATTCCCCATCCTCCTCTCCTCCATCCTACACCTGGAAGTAGCTCTCCAGCTTTTCCTCAGAAGGGAGTCTATGGGCCATGCAAAACACCCTGAAGCCACTCCACAGGACCATTACAACTGTTTATCAGATGAGCCATGAGCGGTATTTGGCTTAATTCAGCGTAACAGTAGGAAACTTAACCCTCAGCAGATAAAAAGAGTGTAGTGATACTTAGGAATAGGTTTGAACTTTGATATGCAAGTGTTCAATTCCATCCTGCACCAGTGGAGTCCATTAAACACAAAAATACAGTGTCATGCATGACATCCCTCCATAACATTTGACTTGCACTAGTTAAAAGTCATGCTCACCCAGGCTTTTGTGGCAAGTACCTTAACACAACACAGTTTTGCTGCGGTAGCAGCTAATACAAAAATTTTTAATCAGACCACTTTCACTTCTGCTCTTTGCTAGTTTTCCTTCCAATTCCTTTTCCCAGGTCAGATGAGACCAGAGAACCTCAGCTTTCATTTTTTTAGGTTTTGTTTGCCCACTACTCACAGAGAAGTGTTCAGAAGCATCTAACTTGTGTTGAAAGGCAAGGAAGGTCAAATAAAAGCAATTCAACACTTTTTTCCAGTCTTTTAAGTCCATGCAATGTATTTAAGAGTTCTTAGGCGATATTATACCACTGTGGTTAGGGATATCTAAGGGGGAGATGACACCGCATTCTTTTGATTTTAATAACCTGCCTCCCAGACAATTTTGTTTTGTGGTTTAGTTCTTCATTTGCATTTATTGGGTTTCTGTTTTGCTTTTTGATTTGTTTGGCTTTCATTGGTGCCGGGCAGGGGGGGAGTGGTTGTATTTTGGTTTTGTTTTTGTGTAAAAAACCACTTATGGAAGAATATCCAGCCAACCGAAAGCAAGGTTAGTACCTCCCATGGCAGTAGGTGCAGCATTCAACTGTTATACACCTATGATTCACTAGCCAAGTTCAAAAGTGGTTTTAAAGTGCTAATAAAATTCTTGCAATAAAGCACCACTCTGATGTATTAAACCTACTCTCCAAGGAATTGAGGTCAATGCACCCATTAACCAGGTTAATGGAAGCCTGCTTCCTAATTTCATCTTACTGACTCTAGAAAATCTAACACAGAGATTTCTCACTGCTCATGGAGTGATTCAGCTTCTTGCACTGTGAAAAAGAACTGAATCCTTGTTCTGCAGGAATGGGTTCAAGAGTGGCAGGGCTGATAGGCTCCAGAGGGGAGAAGAACCCCCCCTGTACAAAGGAGGCACCAGCCAAAAGCAGCAGCAAATAACAGGAAAAGGTAGTACATTGCAGGGGATATATCACACTCAGGAAACCTTGAGCTCCCTGTGTTCAGGCATGTTTAGATATTGAGCAGCTGGCTTTGTCACTCAAGATAAAAACACTCTGTCCCAGTGTCTGAATACATGAAAGCCTAGTAGCCAGTAAGGGCTGGTAGGAAAGAACCATGGAGGTTAAAAACATTGCAATAGTTCATGAAGAAACAAGACTACCAAAGAAACTGCTATTTAGGCAGACCTTGTGGAATACAGCTTCATATGTGAGCTCAGGAGGAAGATGGTCCTCAGAACTCTTTTGCACAAGAGCCAGGTTTCTTTCCTTTCTTGTCTCCTCTTTTCTTTGCCAACGCTTTTTTACACCTTCATGTGCAACACAAAAGGCCTGAGTGCATTTGCTCTTGGACTTCAGACAGATTGGTCTCTGAATGTAGATGGGAAAGTTTCACTAGCAGAGATGAGGAGGAGTGCAATTACCTGAATTACAATTCTTCTACCAGCAAAAAAAGGGGATTAGGCAAGAAGCCTGCTGTAAATCTACCCTAATCACCCTGATAAATGGGAAAGACTGGTCAGCCCTTGTTGTCCTCTGGTTAATGGGGAAGATGCCAGAAGGGCAGTCAAACCATGAGTCTGCTTTGAATGAGGACACACGGAGATATTGACAGATGATTAAGTTTTGGACACACAGGGGGTACGACTCTTCAAAGGGAGAAGGCAGGGAGCGAGTGCAGAGAACTCCACAGCTCACATGGTAGGATAGCCTCCATCAGCCAAAAAGAGAAAGCAAGGGGCACTATCCTTTATCCTTCTCATCAAAGCATCTCTCAAACAACCAGGCTGGTCATCATTCTCGATTTGCAAAGCCAGGAGAAACATTAGACCCCACAGCCCAGTTCTTTGTCCAGCACATCAGAGGCAGC